>JAYRBW010003842.1:0-13826 GCA_036023295.1 Invenusta paracnida | reverse complement strand
CTTCCGAGTAAAAAAAAAGGATTTAGTCCATTTGTATCAATATAAATTTCCGGGTGCGGCCGACACTATTAGTTATTCATATATATTCATATATTCACTATACTAATATAATTCATTAATTTAATAAACGTTGGCTTGTCAATGTGTGTGCTACAATCCAGTAGTGCACAGGTGCAGTATAAGAATGTTTATAGATAGCTACAATTTTAAAGAGAGCGTAGCTGAACGCGCTGGTCTACAAACCCGTAGGTCGGTGGTTCGAATCTTACAACGTAAAGTAAAATTAATTTATATAAATATATATAAATGTGCTTCCGAGTAAAAAAAAAGGATTTAGTCCATTTGTATCAATATAAATTTCCGGGTGCGGCCGACACTATTAGTTATTTATAACTAATATTATTCATCAACGTATATAGTGTATATACATATTACGATACAAGTATGTGTTATAGACGATACAGCCACTAGCAAGCCATATATAATATATAGAAACTTTACTGCATACTGAGCCTGTGTTAGTCTTAAATCTGGATTTGAGGACAATATAAAAAGTTGAGTGTAAAATGCAATACTTCGGGGTCAACTTAACTTATATATTTATTATACGTTAGCGGCAATAAAGGATTTATGCATAACTCCTAGGCATTATATATAACGCCAAGAATTAGGCACACTTCTGAAACAGATATTCCAGTCATGTGAGTATGAAGGCTTTTTCAGTGGACGTTTTAGTCTGATTATTATTCAGTGGTACACCTGTCAATTGTATTGCCGTGAAAAATACAGCATTTTCAAATTATGTACATTTTTAATTCTATATAAATACATATATATGTATAAATATCTTAAGGTATTTGAAATGCTACAGCACAAATTACTTTTATGACTACTAATTATTACGATTTATACACCCAACGACCATAATTACACTTTACTCTTTCAAATGAATTAAATTATCCGACATCTACATTATTAGTTTACACAATTGGTAATTGATTGTAAAAAACAGAAATCGACAGAATTGCCAAAAAACTCATAGGGCGAGAAACAATACCTACGCAATATTATACCAACACGAAACACAGAATAATTTTTGATTAGAGAACATTTTAGAAAAACGATGTATATGTCCAATATTAATTAAAAATATAGCAATGTAAATGTTCACAACTTTGCAAGAATCCTGAATTATATGTTGTAATGACATAAATTTTTATTTCGTATGCATCGTACACTTACCATTACCAATAATTTAATTTTACAATTAAGGAATAATACATACATTTGGTGCAGAAACTCAATCTTATAAGATTTTGAAAATTAAAAAATGTATATTTTATCTTTAATTGGAAATATTTAAAGTTTAGGCAAACAACACACTATAAAATAGGGACATTTAAGTCTGTGTGAGTGATTAGAATTACACATATGGTTGTGTGTTACTATCAGATCACATGACATTATTAACAACACAGGTTCCTGTTGGATAAACATGGCCCCTTTTTGAATTA
The DNA here is from genome assembly GCA_036023295.1 of Invenusta paracnida. Lineage (NCBI taxonomy): Eukaryota > Metazoa > Platyhelminthes > Proseriata > Coelogynoporidae > Invenusta > Invenusta paracnida. The sequence continues at coordinate 12,312 of JAYRBW010003842.1, read as the reverse complement.
TTAATAATAAGTATTGAGGCATTTATTTGATATATTTTATGAGAATACATTATAAATATATTTTAAATATCAGTATGATACATACGACTATATTATATATAGTATTACATGAAATAAGATGGGATTATATAGTTCAATATGGAATATAAAGAAATATATATAGCGGAACCCAGAGAAACAGATCACTAACAACTAGAAAGGAAATTGTCCATCGTAATGCAGACATGCGCACCAAACGATATAAATTATAAAATAAACTGTTGTGTTGTACACATAGAAATAGATATAAGCCGCTAGAACGGACATTTTGTTTAAAACTCGGCACGAACAAGAATTGTTTCAGAGGACAAAAGATCTCTTTTAACATTTGATAGCTTGGAAGGGTCTCCTAAAACTCGCGATAGCTCGGTTATTTGGGCAGCTATCGAAAAACTGCTTTCACTACTTGAATCTGCAGAACATTTGACGGATAAATTCTCGATAATGTTCCGATAATATATGTTTTTGATCAAATAGTATTTTTATTTGCAAATTCTTCTCGCCTATATTATCTCGCCTATACTTAAATGTGCAGGTTCAAAGCAATCGATACTCCTGCATTGAGTTTACAATGAGAATGCTATGTGCGGCGTTGTACAACACAACACTATGTTATAATTATGTCTACATTACGGAGAGGGACAATTTCCATTCTAGTTGTTATTGATCCATTTCTATTGTTGTACAACATTTTATTTAAGTCAACTCAATGCAGGAGTATCAATTGCTTCGAATACGTCGACTTAACAGCGCTACATAACTTGCTATAGGCGAGATACAAGGAGAGTTTTCAAATCAAAAATACTATCTGATCCGAGCATACCTTATCGAGACATTATCGAGACTTTAACCATAGCATCTTCTGTAGATTCTAACACTGAAAGCCGTTTGTCAATAGCCGCCCGAATAGCTTCCTATCGATCAATTAAACATATCAAATATATTCAAACTCATTTCCTTTGTAACAGTTAGTGATCCATCTCTTTGGGCAAGCCACATCAGTACACACGGGCACAATAAACAGATGCTGTACTTTATTGCAAATATACACAATACTTGGCAGTAATAATATGTATAAATATATATATATCATACACGTAAGTATACCAATAAGATATTCATTAGCCTGGAAATACATCAGAAACGCTGCCTACAACAGAATATATATATATCAAAGCAAAATGAAGTTATAGTTTCCCTGAACGGAGTTTAAAGCAACATATTAAATTGTAGGTCTGTATTCTATGAATGAGGACATCGATGTGAATCAAACCGTCCTAAATTATTTACAACATGAACCCATGCAAAGAAATATTATGATATATAAATGAACGAGGTGTTTGAACTAAATGAAGCTGCTGGAAACTTGCTTTTATTGCAGAGTTGAGCTGAGTGTGTCTTTATTAGCTAAATCATCATTTTGAGGAGCTCCGCTGCAGCTATTTTGAGGGACTGTTCGAGTTAGGACGGTTTGCGTATTCTATTTTTAGTGTGCGTCGTTTTGATGGTAATTATCCAACATGTAAATGTAAATACACCTTCTATGATTTGTAAGAAATCGAGAGAGAATACTAAACAAACTAAAAGTATGTTTTAATTATCGATTTAAATAATAATTGGTCAAATAAACAGATATTGAATTACAAAACATAAAATGACAACTCGTATGATTTCAAGAAATAAAATACACAGCAAATAATGTAGAGCTCTACTTACGTAAGTGACACAATTTAATTGTTTTATACGAGAAATAAGAATATTAAAAAGTATATATCAATATTGTCTTTGTTCTATCGTTTCCATATGTTCCCATTTTTAGTTTCTATACCATTTCTTCGTATATTTTATGAACTGTAAACTGGATTGTAATTCAAATAAATAGATATGTTCATTAATCAGAAATATTTCGTATTTTTACTGTCATCTCTTGTACTAACATATATCCAATCACTTTATGAATTATATGCTACAGACAATGTTATGTATATATTTATACTCGGAACTTGGCCTTTCACTTAATGTTTGATAAATGAGCTCGAAACCCGTTGACCTGACTTATATATGTGTGTGTAATCGACTATTATTACATGTAGTATTAACATCTAGTTAGTATACTTTCTGAAAGTGTTAGCTTAGAAGATATGAAATAGAGAGAAATGAATAAATATTTACAAACACAAACACAGGTTGCCCTCAAAAGCGGAGAGCAAGCTACAAGTAAGGGACAATGTCTCAACATACCCACAAGAAGATATGCGTACACATCGAGTAGAATTGATGCGCGCTAGTTTGGATGCACTTCTTTTGGGTGAGCTGGTTTAAAAGGTGGCTGTATGAATCACTATCGTTTGTCCAAAGGAGGCAGCTTTACTTTCTTTATCCGTTGCGACGGTTTAGGATGATAAACGGGTCCCTTGTCAAGAAGGAAGACATTCTGAAAGGTCTCCAGACACCGCGGACCGGGCAGCAACTTCATAACACTCTCCAGAAGAATTGGCTCCTCGAGGATCCGTGTGATGAACTGTTCTCTGGTTATCGGTTGCTCAATGTCCTGCGAGAACTTGGTATGAATATACTGGATGCTCTCACGAACTGGTTCATTGGGGTCGATGAGTGGATCGCGAGCCGCAATGTCTACATTGAAGCTGTTCTTGAGGTTGATGGCGATCTCCCCGTTGCGAGTAAGTTGATTGGAGCGATTGAAGTCGAGCGTGTGGAACACAAACTCTGCCTGCTCCTGTAGACTGCCACGGAGGATTACCGAGAGTGTCGTCACAAACTCCGCCACGGTGCATCGATTGAGTCGCGAGCAGAAGCCCTTCAGGAGGTTGTTGAGCATGTCACTTGAGGTGATGTCAAACGTGGACCAGAGGAAGGTCCTGAGCTCGTCGGCGCTCATTGGTCGTGCCTTATTCTGGTCGATGATGATGAAGAAGAGGCGCACAAGGCTCTCGATCTCGGCCCGGAGGAAGTGAATGGATCCCGCGGACGCTAGGATGCGGTTTGTGTTCCTCGTGACACCCGGGGAGGCAAGAGCGGCGTTGTAGTTGGCCACGCGCACTCCACTTGGGCTGATGTAGGCCTTCTTGTTGTTAAGAATCAGCTGGTTGGTCCGACGTTCGAGGACCTTGGGGTGGAGGTTCTGCCGCTGGGTGATGGTGGGAAATTCGTGACCGATTGTGGAGAGTCCCAGTGACATGAGGCGTTTGTCGAAGAGAGTGGATTGGTTCATTTTTTCTTCACAGAAGCTGCTTAATCTTTGCTCACAAAATCTGAAAAACTGATGGCCACAGTTTTTTTGTAGAAAAGGTGTTGAAAAGAAATCAATTCTATTAAAAGATGAATATTATATTGATTTTAAATGTGATTAAATCAGAGATTCAATCAGCCTGCATAAATTTGGTAAATCTACAAACTAGTCAATAACTCAATTTAATTACCTTAAAATATCGATCAATCAGACTTAGTTGGCAAAGAGATCAGCTGATGTTGCAACGCGTAAATGACTGATATATTCTCAATTTTTACAGTTTGTATTACTTTATTGCATGTTTCTGGACGATATTAGTAAAAGCGCTTTTTCACAATTGAATAGAAGGTTTTAAGAAGACCACAAACCATATTTATAACATATAACTAGATAGTAACTTCCGCATAAATGAACTTAAATTATTGCTTCTTATCATTATTTTGTCAACTCAAAAACTAAAACGGAACTGGAACTTCGATTTCAATATGCGAGTATTTATTGCGTGTTAATTTCACTTATAAATAGCAACGCTTAGTGATGACCTTGGAGAGACAAACAGTTTAGTTTCACTTTTAACTATTTTTATCTAGCTTCAATAATGATTTCTTTGTCTGCACTCACGAATATAAATAACATGCAAGTAATGATATTTTTATTTATCTTTATTTATCTTTTTTAGCTGTTTGCTGCAGTTAGAAAATATTTTTAAATTAATAAATTTGTAAATTATGTTTCACTTTTATTCTAATTGTTATCCGCTGATGAAGGAATGGAACACATTTTTTGCATACCTGGGTCTAAAGAGTTAAGCCGAAATATAATTGAACAAATGTTTTTAATTATTTGCATCTTTATTGTGTTTTCAACTTGTTATTCCAGGACCGGGTTTTTATTTCGTTTTACACTGGCTAGCGAAGTAAATTATCATTTTCGTAATATAATTTTGAAACCGAAACTATTTAATTGTTTGTCTTTTGAAGGTCGCTGCTACTAATGCAATCGACGTCACATTATTATAACGTATATTAGCCCTTCGTAGCATGTCTATATTATCAATTACAACATTAACGCTTCGTAGCAAGTATAGATTATCAATTACAATATTAGCGCTTCTTTGCAAGTATAGATTATCAATTACAACATTAACGCTTCGTCGCAAATTTAAATTATCAATTACAATATTAGCGCTTCGTCGCAAGTATAGATTATCAATTACAATATTAGCGCTTCGTCACAAGTTTAGATAATCAATTAAAATATTAGCGCTTTGTAACAAGTATAGATTATCAATTACAATATTAGCGCTTCGTAGCTAGTTTAGATTATCAATTACAATATTAGCGCTTCGTAGAAAGTATAGATTATCAATTACAATATTAGCGCTTCGTCGCAAGTATAGATTATCAATTACAATATTAGCCCTTCGTAGCAAGTTTAGATTATCAAACACAATATTAGCGTTTCGTAGCAAGTATAGATTATCAACTACAATATTAGCGCTTCATCGCAAGTTTAGATTATCAATTACAATATTAGCGCTTCGTAGCAAGTCTAGATTATCAATTACAATATTTGCGCTTCGTCACAAGTTTAGATAATCAATTACAATATTAGCGCTTCGCAGCAAGTCTAGTTAATCAAATACAATATTATAGCTTCGTACAAATATGTTTCCTCCGACATTATTTATTTTAGTGAAATGCCTCCAAGAACAAGAGCGTCAGCAATTAGCTTGAGAGATGATTGCAGCTCTAGTCATTAATGCTAAGAAGAATAAGCTTATTTTTCACCGCTAATAAATCAGGCTAGAATGCCTTAAAAAGCATATTTTTGATATCAGCGTAATCACCAAGAGCTAAGGAACAAAATGCACCAAATATGTACTTTAGAAAAGGTTTCTAGGTACTTTTTAAAAGGTGTAAATTTTTGTGAAATTTGTTCCTTCATCTTCTTCTTATTATTTTTATAATAAGTTTTATAAATTTTTTTTAGTCGCTCTAGTTGATTGATATTTACGTTTTATCGGAAAATACGTTTTCAACATAAAATTGATACTTTTGTAGTAATCGCTGGAATTGTTGCAACAAAAGCAGTACAACAGTTTTACCTTTCAATGTGTAACGAAATAAAAGCCCAGAATTAAATGAAAATAAAACTATCTACACTTATTTTTGCCTTAATATTATTATCATATTGTCATTACCTTCATCTCCTGTCGCTGTACTGATTCCCATTTGTACAGTCTGTATAAAAATAAACACTTATTATTATTATTATTATATTATGAAAAGTTGAAAAACATAAATGTTGTTTGTTCTCTATTTACTCTTACAAACATTGCACAGTTATGTGAATATAAATAATTTAAATTACGCCAGTCATATGTTTTTTGTATTATCATAAGCTAATACAAAATTTATTTATTCAATAGTGTTCCCTTCATTTATTTTGAATATACTTGTAAATAATTAAATTCTACTAATCCCAAACATGAAGATTTAATAAAATAATACATCAAAATAAAGTCTTGTTTAAAGAAACAGTGTCTATTTTCTAAGTCTGTATGTACATATAATTGTAAACAAATTATATTTTTGCAAACAGCATAATTTACTATTTTTATAAAAAACAATTTCTTAAATTCTCAAATTTTTCTATTAATAGAAATTTACACTTTTACAAGTATAGTAAAAGAAATGAGTCTTAGTTAAGAAAGCAGTTGTGACAAAATATTGATTTGCAATCGAGGCCAGATGTAGAAAGATGAAAAAGTATAAAAAGTGTACCATGAAGAAGCATGGATAAATAATAGATAATGTACAAATTTTGCATTGAAAGATAGAAGACTTAGAGATAAATAGTATCCAAAATAAGAATATTTAGTCTTAAAGGTCAAAATTTGATAGCTTTAAAGATAAAAATAAAAATGACGCAAGATAAAGCAATTGAATTCCACAAAACATCATCTAAATAGTGAGAATTTGATAAAAAAAATAAAAATAATAGGGATTGAATATTATTTTGAATTTCAAAATATTAAGACAGATTTTGTTTTGAAGAGAACTTTTAGTAAACTTGATATAAAACTGACCCAAAAGTGAAGCATTTAATAAGATATATATATAATAGGAGGAGTTAGAGATACATTATTTAATGCAAACACTATTATGATATCTGTAGATAAAAGGTTGAAATATTTAAAATTATTATGACAAGAAAGTCCGTAACAAATGTGTCACTTGTACAATAAATTATCGTACAAAATATTCATGTACATCTAATTTTGTTTTATTCAACGAAAGTTTTTTTTTAATTTAGAAAGTTTTATATATACAATAAAGATCTTAAAAATTAAAAGCGAAAGCCTTGTGAACATAATGTTTTAAATATAAAAAAATCAAGCGGAAAGGTCAACAATAAAACTCACCTTTCTGATATTATAAATTTTCCAAAAACATCGTCGATGTAACGCCTACAGAATAATTGTTTCAGTCAAAAAGAATTAATGAAGCTTCCTGTACCAGTAAAAATGTTTAAATGGTTGCACAAGCGAGAGAGAAAAAAATGACTCAAATCGGTTTCTTTAAATTGGATTGAATATAAAATTATTATTGCGTAATTTGATTAAAAAATGTTAAAGAACTATATATGGCTATCGATAAAAAATTATCAAAACTTTTTTAGCATTTTTTTACACATGATATACTTTAATATAAAAATTGAATATATGTATAATGAGAACTTTTTTATATTAGACGCATTTTAAACATCTAGTGTATATAATATTATCAGTATCTTTAATAAAATACAGATATACTTTTAGTAAGGGCTGAAGATAAGAGTAAATAACGACAAAAGTATCGGAAACGATAGCACGACTATGCAGTATTTTATAAGACATATGGTCCAAAAATATATAGATTCGAGAATTTATTTTATGAAGTAGATATAATATTCTGGATCTTTATGGTTGGTCGTGGTTTTCAAGGAGTTAGGAGTTAGGAGTTTGAGTTGATAGATTTAAGTTATTTAACTGATTACATTTAATACATTTTAGTAAAGAGACTAAGATCATTTCAACCACGATAATACTAGCTTTGCAGTTTTAGGATAAATTGGTTTAACATAAGGTTTTAGACATTTATGTTATTTAGTTGACAATGTTCTTCAATGGTACGATTTTTCTTATCGCTTAACCTGCTTTTTCTGTAGGTTAAATTATAAAGTTATTATTTGACTTTAATTTAATTTATGCCGCGTTTTTTAAGAATATGAAAGATTAGATTTTACGAATGAGGGTTTTATTATTAGGCAATATAACAAAATCCATATTACTATTTTTTATATAAGAGTGTAGCTTATCAAATTTAGGCGAAATAAAAGATGGTGGTTTAGTTAAATATATTTAGTTGGATTAATAATTTCTAGGCGGTTTAAAATTCAGATCAAACTAGAAGAAATCAAAATTAAATGTGTTTATAAACATTTTAAGATTTTAACAAACATAAAAATACAAGTATATATATTATCAATAAATAACAATACATAAATCAAAATGGGAATCGAAAGAATATTAAAATTATTATACAATGAGTTTGCAAAAATTACCAAAACATAATATATGAATACGACAAAATAAATTAATAACTGGATGGAGAAATTGAGGGATCACTGAAAATAATGAACATACTATAAGAAAATGGAATTCTTTTTTCTGGACGTACGACCAAACGGAAATTTTACTCGTCGACCACTTTCTATAGAAGAGGGGGAACTGTGTCATTAAAATATGGCTTTCGGGTTAGCCATTGTGAATTTGAACAAATATCTGAGAAAAAAAACTGCGATTTTTTATATTTTGAAGGTAACATCTATGACCCATTAATCCTTAAATTAGATGAATATAATGATTTAGTGTCTTGAGGATTTGTGTTTATCAGCTAAGCTGATGGATGGATCTCCGATAAACAGGAGAACCATAATCAAGTACAGACTGAACTAGTGCATTATTTATATAGTTACATCAAACGATTGTGGTTTAAAACTGTTTTCAGAAAATCTATAAGGTATACATTACTTTATTTAGTATTTTACGCTTTTAACAGTAAACCTGTAAAAATAGAGAGTTCTAATGTTCAAAACATCCAATAATATATATATGTATATGTTTATTAGAATGTCGTTTTATATGTGCAAAATAAAATTGGTTGAATTATAAATTAACCTTTTTAATCATGTTGTTTCTGATGAGAAATAATGAATTATTTCGTACAATGTACATATAACCCTTTTATTAGGGAATATATATAAATGTTACTGGTAAGTGAATAATGCTTTGTTTATAAAGAAGAGAAACATATTGTATCCCGTGAAGGTGTAATAATATTGTTCTCAAGCCTGACTAATAAATATTTGCATGGTTGATTTAACGTTTATATATACCATCGAAATTGGAAAATTGCATAGTTATCATTAAAATTATTAATTTCGTGTTATGGTCTTCAAAGCAGATTATATTCCAGAGATTGCCATGCTCTCAAAAAATATCTCTATGAGAACTGTGCATTGTTGACATTCAAATCTTTCTATACTGACTTTCAATAAACTTATTGCATACATTATCATCAATTTTCCTATATAAATAAAAAAAATTGGGAACAATTTTTGTCGTAACATAACACAAATGAATCTAATTAATATTTATTCAAGTAGGTAAACATTAGAGCAATATAGTCCATAGATTTAAGTTTAAAACGTATATTTATATACTTATCAATGTATATTATAATTATATTTTCTCATTCACTCATTCCTTGTCATGAATTCTGAGTTCTATTGCTACATTTATAAATTTGGATATTACTAAACAAAAAATAATAATAATGGGAATGTAGTATATAGTATATAATAATATACTACATATTTTAATATAAAATCATAAGAAACATATAAAGGGCAATATTTAAAGAAACCATGAAAATCTTAAAGTAATAATCTAATAATATAGTTTAATAGAGGTAACAGTGCCAGAGGTTATTCTGGTTTTATGTCTTTATCGCATACTATTGACATATATACCATAGTATCTTAGAAAAAACACAAATAATAGATGAAATATTTTCCAAGAATCCACTCAGGAGAAATATATGTCCACGGAAAATTATATATTACAGTGCTGCTATTGAGTAATTAAAAATATCTCTTGACTCGTTAGATAAATACATAGATTCTGCATTTAATACGAAAATGTGGCTTTCTCGAAGCATCAAATTAACAGAAATTAAGTGAGAAAGCCAGCGATGCTGCAGTAAATTAGAAGTTTAAACTTTTGAATTTGATGAGGAGGTTAAACCCTTTCATCAAAGGTAATTTAGTGTATGTAAAGTTTATGGTAAATCCAGTAAGTAAAGTAATTTAGTACGTGTAAAGTTTATGGTAAAACCAGCAAGTAAAGTAATTTAGTATATGTAAAGTTTATGGTAAAACCAATAAGTAAAGTAAATCAGTACGTGTAAAGTTTATGGTAAAACCAGCAAGTAAAGTAAATCAGTACGTGTAAAGTTTATTGTAAGAGTAGGAAAGTAAGAGCACAGATCACTAATTGCTATTACGTAAAAATACTGTGAGTATCAATCAATATAAACTAAAGTGTGTAATATCTCAGTTAAAGTGCTCATGAACTGAACTATCAGAGAAAATCTAATGAACCGTTATTGAATAAAATAATATAAAATAATAAACAGATATATTTCAGAAAGGATAGCGACATGTAGGTATATACATATATCGAGAGGTGATAAATAATGATTAAAGTTGAACATAGGTAGGTATAGCCAGAATTGACTAAATTTTAGTAGAGAGATAGATTTCATTGATTAATACGTAGAGCCTCTTTAGTAGATAACTCTATAGTTGAATTGTCATGATCTAATATTATATTAAAATAATAATAAACAAGAGTGCAGGTACATATTAAACTGTGAGAAAATGGTTGGGTTAGAATCATATTTGTTATGTTCAGAAATCCTAGTGAATAAGTGCCGTTTAATTTTATCTATACATATAACGACACGCCCTGTTCACAGAATAACTAAAAAAGAATACTAGACTTTAGAACACAAAGAATACGATCTTTAAGGATGAAATAATGCCGTCTTTGAATAATTTAAAAACAATCATAATGAGAATGTTTAAGATAGTGCAAAGCTTTTTATCTTTTAGTGGAAATAATTCTTATAAATTGTCGCAATAAGGAAGTATAGAATAAGGCAGTACAGTGTCATCTACACTGATTGTCTTGTTCTTCTGTATTGTAACAATTTATCAAACTTATTTTTACTACAAGTTTAAAAACTTTGTATTTGCTTAAATCTTTTCATTGATTGTTTTAAAATATTATAAAATTGGCAATTGTTTCATCCTTAAAGATCGTATTATTTATATTCTAAGGTCTAATGTGTTTATAATTTTACTTTTTCTGTGAAAGTATTTAAGTAAAACTCTGTTTGGCCTTATCATATAGAAAGAAAAGCAATATTCCTTTGTTGCCTTATTTATTAAAATGAAAATAAAAAGTTCAAAAAGCGTAATACAAGTTATATATAAAAAAGCATATGCATAAAAATTATAAAAAAGTTTAAAAAAGCATAATAAAAATGATTATTGATGTGTTTATGAAAAAGTTTTAAAAGTTTAAAAAGCATAATACAAGTTATATACAAAAAGCCTATATACATACAAGTTATAAAAAAGTCCCAAAAGCGATATAAAGATTCGATTTAAGGTTGAACAGGAAATCTGGGTAAGGCGAAACAGCACAGAATATATGATTGACTGATGACGTTACACTCTTCACAGAATTTCCTAACATAATAAATATGACTCTAACTCAGTCATCTATCTCTTGTCACAGTTTAACATGTTCATGCAATTGTGTTTATTCTGATTTTAATATATAATTTTCATGCCAATTCAGCTATGGAGTAGACTCTTCAAGAAGCACTACATATTAATCAATGTAATCCTTCTCTTAACAAAACTTTAGTAAATTCTGCCAATTCAATTTTCTTAAAACTTTTTAATTGTACTCACATAATTCAAGTCTAACTATAATAGTAACTGTAAGCACTGTATATCTCCATATGTATACCTGTATAATAAACCTGCTTATTTACTATGCCGGGGGATGTATATTGTAAATCACGAAACATATGTATCTATCATTGATGATTTGTTATGGTTATAACAAATTCAATCACTGTAAATGTTTTATGATTATCATTATGATTATCATTGATGATTTGTTATGGTTATAACAAATTCAATCACTGTAAATGTTTTATTAATTATATTTGACTATTAATACAAAAATATTGAACATACGAGTATGTAATTATTCTCTTTTTAATTTTAAAAGATGAAGGTAATTAAAAATGGGGTTTTGATGTTCTCAGTGTTGTTCAAAGCCCCATCTTCAACCTTTGTGACCCATAGGTACGTGGAAAAATATAAATGGACAAATACAGTTTCTCTTCTGAAACTCAAACTGCCAATATTAGTCTGGGAGCTCACGACATTTATTTTACCCCATTTCACCCGCAGAAGGTTTGACCCCATAAAATGTTTTAGTTCATCTAGATAAAAAAAAAATCTTTGTCAGTTGGGCGCCATCCGGGAGCACTGACCGTGAGCTCCCGAGGAAAAACACCCACGGGGAGTTGAATTTACCTCACAACACCCATAAACCAAACTTTGTTATATAAGACTACTATGAAAGTATGTTACAAAAAATATTAAACTGACCAAAATATCTGGGCGGTTGATGTGGTCAGACCACCCACAATGTCCCCCCCCTCTAAAAGGTAAAATTTACATTACGGCTATTACTACTTATAACTCACAAACTAAAAATATTTTGTATATCAATATGCATTAATAAAAGTTAACTAATAATAATATTTATCTATTAAAATTAATTTTATCAAAATCGGATAATCTATATGAGTGCTGTGCAACATTTAAGG
>JAYRBW010003831.1:0-13827 GCA_036023295.1 Invenusta paracnida | reverse complement strand
AATCCCTTAATGTATGTTAAGAGTTCCCTACCGGTATGCTAAAAATGTCCTAAACTCATAAATTATTCCCTTAATGTTAAGAGTTTTCTACTGGTGTGCTAAAAATACGCTAAATTCCTAAATAAATCCCTTAATGTATGTTAAGAGTTCCCTAACGGTATGTTAAAAATACGCTAAACTCCTAAATAAATCCCTTAATGTATGTTAAGAGTTCCCTACCGGTATGCTAAAAATGTCCTAAACTCATAAATTATTCCCTTAATGTATGTTAAGAGTTTCCTACCGGTATGCTAAAAATACGCTAAACTCCTAAATAAATCTCTTAATGTATAATAAGAGTTCCCTATCGGTATGCTAAAGATGTGCTAAACTCTTAACTGAATCCATAAATTCCATAAGTAAAAAATAACAAGTTTAGGAGTTTAGAGTATTTTTAGCATACCGCTAGGGAACTCTTACCATACTTTTAAGGATTCATTTAGGTGTTTAGCGTATTTTTAACATACCGGTAGGAAACTCTTAACATACATTAATGGAATAATTTATGAGTTTAGGACATTAGCATACCGGTAGGGAACTCTTAACATACATTAAGGGGTTCATTTATGAGTTTAGCGTATTTTAGCATACTGGTAAGGAACTCTTAACATACATCAAGGGATTCATTTAGGAGTTTAGGACATTTTAGCATATCGGTAGAGAACTCTTAACATACATTAAGGGATTCATTTAAGAGTTTAGCGTATTTTTAACATACTGGTAGGGAACTCTTAACATACATTAAGGGAATAATTAATGAATCTAGCGTATTTTTAGCATTCAAATATGGAATCATTTAGAACTTCAGTTATATAATTTAGAATTTATTAATTTTCTCAAAATAAAGTTATATATGTAAAGCTATACTACTTAAATTTAGGACAAGTAGTATTTATGTAACCTATGTAAAATTGTTGCGTGATTGTGGTTTGCCTCTGATTAATAGAAAAATATTAAAGATGGGTGTTCCAGTAAGTTTTCACCTTAAATATGATTTAATACTGGTACATAATTCCACGTTTAATTAAAATATTCTCGCGTATTTAATAATGTCATGATACATATCAAATTTGAAATTCCCTCGCAATGGGAATGAAGCGCTCAATTTTTACGTTACTAGGAGACGAATCGTTTTTTTATATCCCGCGCATTTTTAAATTTGAATTTGGCGCAAAGAATTTAAAAGGTTTATTTAAGGTTTGTTTAAATAGACAAAAAGACCGCGTCTCTTATATACTGTTACAGCCGTCTCATTGGCTGGCATTCACTCGATCCTGATTGAAGTGCACCGCACCCAAAATGCAACTCAGCCCCCCCCCTCAAGTGCACCACACCCAAAGACTCAAAGTGCACCGCAACGAAAGTGCACCTGAGAACCACTCAGTAGCGTGTTGTCGTCCCAAAGTGCATCTGAGCACCACTCAGTAGGGTGGAATCGCCCCAAAGTGCACCGCAACCAAGCACCAGTCAGTCAAAGTGTACCTGAGCACCACTCTGTAGGGTGAAGTCGTGCGACCCCTGTCTTTGTGATCGTGCTCCACCTTTCCTACTACTACCATTAACTATCATTAAATCTATTATTTTATTAATGTAAAACATTTGATAAATATAAATAATGACAATATATAGAAAAACAAAATCGATTACATACATTATTTAACTATATATCCACATATATAGCATGAAAACTAAACTAGACACTGAAAAAACCGACTCGTTTATATCGACAGTTTTGTTATGGCAGAAGTAGAATAATACTTACTTAATCAGCACGGGATCATTAAATGATACGACAACATCAGCTTCATACGGAGAATATCTGAATACAGCCATTAAAATAATTATGTCGTTTTCAGCTGATTCGTTAAACTTCGACACTCTTTGTCGGCCAGTTAATACAAAACACTCAGAGCAACTAAAACAATTAAAGACGAGAAAACAAAATAATAAAATATATAAAAACAACAAAAAAACCGCTTACTGAGGATCCTGGAGAGCAGTGATAGACGAAATAGTTTCAACGTATACTGTAGAAGTGTCATTTCGTTCCCCAAGTTCTTTAAAATGAAGGCTAAGAGAATTAAACACACAAAGAAAATAGTTCGTGTATGCATAGAAAATATTAAAGTCGTTAATTTACATTTATATCTATCTATACTCAATGACAGAATAACTTATTGTACTTCATCCTCGAAAAATTAATCTACTTCATGATGGAATTGCCACAAATATAATACAAACATACACACACATATATATTATACATATCCCAGAAAGTAACATCCTTTCTAAAAAATCCAAATAATTAAATTAATATTATAGTATTAATTACAATTAATAATATTATACTATTATAACATTTGAATACATTTAATCTAAATAATATTTACTATAAATTATTAAATGAATAGGACAATGTACTACGAGTATAGTATAATTTTATTAATTATTATATATGTAGTATAAAGTAGTATACTTTTATTTTATAGAGGTTCAGTTTAATTTTCTGTGTAATTAGGAAAATTCAGTCTGTGGGGGATTTGAAAAGAGCCTTAAAAAACCTCGCAAAGAGCGTCTAAAACGGTCTTCGACAATTTAATAATTATGTTAGATAGTACATAAGTACTAAAAAGGCAGGTACGAGAAAAATAGGCGTTGCATGTTTACCGTTTCAGCTTCGAAAGATTCGATCGAGCTAAGTTGAACTATGTTGCTGTAGTAGATCACATCATACAAAATAACTCACTACTGACTGGAAACCATCGACGAATCATATTAGAATAGCTGGTAACATCGAGAACTTCTCTAATATAATTACAAGTATTAATTATTAAGAACGTTTTTGTAGATATAATTAGTAAGTTACGAAACACGAATAAACATGAGAATAATGCATTAGTCATTATAAAAAACCATCAAGGATAAACAATAAATTATAATATATAATAAGTATAAGCAATACATCATAAATATTATACGGATTAATTTAGAAATAGTATATTACGTTAATATCGAAATATTTCACTATAATAAAGCAATGGGTCAAATGCGTCTATAACGGGCCTCCAGATCCGTTTTTCAAACAGAAGAAAAGGAAGATCAATGCAATGGCAGCACAAACAATACATAAAGGTGTATTCATTAACTATACGTAAATACACAATATGGTTTGGTTTTTCTGGGCGTTGAGACCAGTCTGTACAAATAAATTTGAATCGAAAGCGATATGTTGATACCCTTTGTCAGCTAGTTAGCTTATTAATCTTCCTTATTTGTCACCAAGATAATAAATAATATATCACACGGTAGCTATAATTAAACTTTTCTTTCACTGAAAATCAAACATGTTTAATTCCAATGACCACATGCATCCCAACTTTAAAAATCTTGAGTCACGTCATGTCTAAAATATGTTCAGCAGAGCAATATGATTAGACTAAAAATTGACGACCTTGATGAAACATAAAGCTGTCAGAAAAGATGTATAATGAATACCATGCTTGTTGATCTGATCTAAAATTTGATTACAGAAATTGTTTGAATAATTTATCAGAGCACATACAATTTGATTTCCTTAAAAGTTATTGAAGCATACACTTTTCAAGACCCTTACAGTATCTGAGAACATGACGGTGGCCCTTTTCAGAGCCATAACATAATCATGCTAGTCACGTTACTGTCAATATGTAATACCAATATACTTGGAGTATAGTTCATTTGAATAATAGTAAAATTAAGATGAAGAGAGTAATTAGACCTCATAAAAATCATAAATGTTTTGATGGGACGTTTCATGTTATGTACATATATATACAATAACCCTTTACATACAGTACAGTACGTAAATTATTATTTAAGAGGAATCTACATTTTGAAATTCAAATGAATATAATTTAGATTAATTAAAACTATAAATACATTTAAAAGTTGCATTTAAAGAAAACGTAGGTACCTATATAAATTGAATTATTGAGTATAATAAAATACAAAACAGTTCTCTACATCAGTATACTCTCAGTAAATATTATCCGAACTGCTATATATATATATATGTGTAGCAGTTCAGATAATATTTCTTTTTGGTTATTTCAATTTCAGGGCAAATAGATCACACTCAATATACAGTACGTATCTACACGTAATGTGGTATCATTTTAGCTTTAATATTGATAATAAAATGGGTCATAATGTATTGCATTAATGCCAAAATAACTTCAATGTGAATTATTTTAACAAAATATAAATAATGTACAGCAAAACAAAGCAATATATTATATACAGTCAAACACCGATAATTATAATTATAATGCGTACCTCCCAGGGAAAAGGAAAAAGTACGCATTATTGATGCATACGCATTATCGATATTTAGCTTATCTCATTAAAATATATATGTATATAAATGACTTTATATCCAATTGAATTTATTTACTTTTATACGTAGTTTGGTAATGAAAACACAACAAATAGAAAAGAAAAACATAGACAGTCGATATAACACATAATATTTCACTCCTTGCGCTGATTAAATGTATTGAATTTAACAACTAATGTGTGTTTATACCAACTTTACTGTTTAAAAAAACATATACTTAAATTAAAAATATATAAAAGTAGGTCATACGCCTTATTCATTCTAAAACACTGTATATTATTTAATTTGGAAATTGAAAAAGTACGCAGTACGCATTATCGACATATACGCATTATCGATACGATTTAACATACGAAATAGTTGGTTAATTGAAATTGTACGCATTAGTGGTGCATACGCATTATCGGTGTTTGACTGTAGATAAATAAATATTTAGACCACATTGTAGTATATACATATAGTATACTAAAAATAAATTATTATCCACTAGCGCAGTACATCCACTTTACATATAATATTACACTTACGTTGCAGACTCCGTCATATCTCCAGGAACCATTTCAAGAATGTCTATCATTATGCTTTGGTCACTTGATTTGTGGATAAAGACTTCTTGATTATCGGGAACTTCTCTAATATCACTACAAGTATTAATCATTAAGCAAATTTCTGTAAATATAATTAGTAAGTTACGAACACGAATAAACATGCGAATAATAAAATGAATTAGTCATTATAATAAAGCCATCAAGGATAAATCATAAATTATAATATATCAAAAGTATAAGCAATACATATCATAAAAATTACACATTTGACTTACCTGACATCGATAGCATCCTCTGGTAATTTACAACTGAAGGCTCCACCAAACAAATTCTTAAGAATAACTGCCTATATATATATAGAAAAAAAGAATATATACAAAATATAAAGAAAAACAGAAGTTTCATACTGAGAATGTTTTGTAGCAAGATACATTGAGACTAACTGAAGAAGAGGTACCTAGAGAAAATAAAATAATATACGCTTGAAATAACAATTAAAATAATTATTTTAAATAAAAATTACGTATTATTATGTAAAAAAATATAGACAATGTGGCGTAATAATCCATTATCAGAACTTCAATTATTACGAGAAGAAATAATTAAGAATAATAAAATTATCCTTAGCTTTACTCTTCAAGTAAACATTTCTGTGCTGCTAGTTAATTCTTGAATAGAACTGTCAAACGATTTCGAAGTATAAAAACTAAACATTTTTTTATAAAAATAAGTTTTTGCTTAAATTTTTAATAAAAATTGTTTTCTAACATTAGTATTACATAAAACTTCTATAAATCTATATAACTACAAATATGAACTACTTCTCATATAAGTTCAATTATCTGCAACTTGAGTGACAAAGAAAGACGGCTGGTCAAAAATGTTGTTATCATTTGTAAACTAATTGCAGTAAATCTGTTTAGTTCTGCTGCTTCAGAAGGAACATTTTCATATACCTACACGAGACTTAAAGACATGGCTGCGATCAACAATGACCCAGCGACGATTCAACAGTATCACCATTCTAAACGTACATAAATGACAAATTGCGCCTTATGAAGCAATGAATTGAGGTAATGAATTTGTAAACAGCAAGTAAATAAAATTTAGTTTCCAAAGATTCCAACTTCAAGAAAAATTGTTAACTTATAGTACATGTAACGTTTACATATATACAAAATAAAATTTATTCCAAAACTAATTATATTTTTACTCATTTAACGTTTTTTCTTTTGGGTGGGGCGTAAAAATGAGGATGTGAATTTCCCCACGGAGAATTTCATGACGCGGTCCCTTTTAAAATCTATTAGATTTATTGAAATTTATCATTATTTTAGCTCACTTAAAAATAATAATTTCAAATATTAAATTTGTAATGAACCACCGAGAGATTTTTTAAATCTGGTTTATGAGTATGTCTTTACGAGAGCTTTCTTAACAATAGATGCGAAAATAATGTGTCATATCTTATAATGTTGTAAGTTTCTATAATTTAGCTAACTAAATGCATTACTAATATTTAATCAGAGTCGACCGTTAATTAATAGCTTAGAAATCAGAATAATACGTGTACGTATTTTTATAATCTTATGGTGACACCATTTAGTTTTAATGGAAAAATAAATCGCGTAAGCACTAATTTAAGCGTACATTTACGAAGAAAAATACTAAAAAACATTCTATAAGTAATGCTCAATTCACACAAGGCGAATATTTTTTTTAATATCAAAGAAAAACTTTATATCTTGCTACTACAGATATTATTTTCTACATATTAATTCATATATGTACTTGAATGGTTAATTATTTTTGCTAAAAAACTTAAACCCAAGAGGCTAGTTTAATGTTATATGAAGTAGCTTTTAATTAATAGACAATACAAAATGAGCCCTATTAATATTAACTTTTCCTAAACTAAGCAATAGATAATTATTCACAAAATAAATATTTCTAATGAAACAAAAGGTAAAACAAACCATTAAAACTATGGAGTTGTCCAGTCTTTCAATATGAGGTTCATTAAAATGACCCATTTTGTAACTATATAATACTCACAAATTGCTAGCCATATTTGTTTCGTATGGTTTACAAGGCTAAACTTAGGTATAATGCCAATTGAGGCAGTGTTTTTTAATGATTAAATTGTAAATGAAAGTATATATCGTGCTAATTATAAAGGTTGTTTAAACAAATATTTTAATCGCATTTATTAGTAACTATGATCTTTAACTAATCAATTTATAAAATAAAAACTAAACAAGAAAATAAATAGCTAGGTATAGATGTCCCCATAACAAAACAAAATTCTTTAAGGAAAAAAAGTTTAATAACAATGAATTAAAATAGCAATAGACTTATGCAATAGCAAAAGGAGTAGTTTGTGTCAATAGGGAAAATAACAGACTAATATAAAAATTAATAATTAAGGCACTGGATTTAAATTCTGTAAATAAAAGGATTAAAGTTTTCACTTTGAAAAAGTCAGACCTATATTAGGACAAAAGTAAGAGTTAGGAGTATTTATCTATGTATATGTCATGATTGTGTCAGAGTATTTAACTGACATTTTAGAAAACATGGGAAAAGACAGGCGCATGCAATAAAATAAGTAATACGGTTAAATGCATCACAAAGTAAAATAAATTCTAATGAAAATACAAACATATTCAAAATAGTTAAACTGTAGCAAGACATGCAGATACATTTATATAATCAAGGCACTTTTTTTATAAAAAAAGTATTAGTTGAGAAATTTATGCAACAAAGCAAGGCTAAAATATATAATTTAATTTAGCATTTGCAATAAAAATTAGTATGTAATATGAAATACACTAGAAACACAAAGCAGTTATTATTTCTCAATAGACTCAGGATGCCATGCAAAATATATGGTGTGAAAAAACAAAAACATGAATTCTTAATCAAAAAATATGAAAATACAGCAAAGTAGTTAAAAATATGATTAGTTTGGAGGAATAAAACAACAATAGTAAATCTCAAAATAATAATAGGCATCATGCAAAAATAAATAAAGCTTCGAAAAAACACAAAATAAAACGTTTTCTAAATGTTTGAAAATAAGAAAGCATTTTTAATAATACAAGTAACGAAAAAAATAAGATAATTGAGAAGAGACGGTTTCAATCTAGAAAAATGTTCATCAATGAGATCAATAAGTTTTAAGCAGAAAGTCAAGATTGTGGGAGAGAAGTGACTGCTCAGATTTTCCCATTTCCAAGCAAAGTAGCGAGCGATGTGTCATATTGATAGTGCTGGTGCTTTCCTGTCGAAATAAAAATACAAATCATAAATAATATACTCGTAAAGTATTATATTTTAACATTAAAATGTTGAATTATATACATTTATTAAAGAACAACACCCACCCTTAAAGAACTTGCTTGGATAAGCAGTTTGAATCTTATAGCAAGAAAAGATAGAACGTCTTGCTTTAGATTAGTATCCTTGAGGTCGATAAATTTTTTCAAGCATGTTTCTGTTGACAAAATTTCTTCGAGCATTTCTAAAATATATATTAATATTACTTCAAAATTAATGATTTCATTAAAACTTTTATTTTAATGTTGATAAATACAGATTAAAGAAATAGCTAAATAAAAAGCTTTCGAGGTTATTTAATATACATAAAATAAACTGATTTTATAGGATTTTCTCTGTTCAAGTTAACAAGTTTCAAAGGTTTCTTTTAAAAATCTCTGAGACTTTACGCTTCTTCTAAAAAACTGTTATAGTAAATAAGACTAATCATGGGAATTACAAATAGCTAAAATAGATCGTATTGGGTTAATGAATGCTATCCTTTTGTCTTCTAAAAAAAATGACTTCTCACTGCAACAATAACGTAACTAGAGTTTTTTATATTCCAATTTGTAACTCGATTATATTTAATCATTTTAACAAAAAACAATACGAGCAATATGTCACCCTTCTTCATGCAGAATATTTCCGCAAATGTGATTAGATTTTCGGGTAGTGCATTTGATCGAGATAAAAGAAAAATTTCCGCACTGAAAAAAAAAAAAAACCTAATATATAAGTTGGTAATCTCAAAGTTTCCAGAGTTAAATTAATTTCGCTTTTTACTCGTTTTTAACGGGTTTTTTTGTTAAATTATTTTTCGTTTTTATTTTACAATTTATTTTAATGTATTGAATTTCAAGTGTAAAATCAAGTTCCGTGCAATGCGAGGAACCAGCAAGGCACTCTTCCTTACTCATCTCCAGAAGTTTCTCTGGCGCCACGTTATACAGACTAACTTTTTCGGAAATATCCTGTATTGGATTAGACAGTATTACGTCTTCTGATTTGTTATAAATCTGTTACTTGTTACTTATGATTCATGAATAATGTTACTTGTGATTCATGTATAATGTTTCTTGTTGTAACACTTATAAACACTTATGGATATTTATGTTTAAAAAAAACATAAAAAAATAAAAAAAAACGAAAAAAAGCGAAAATAATTGAACGCGGGAAACTTGGAGATTTCTTGTCAAATAAAGAGGGTATAACTAAATAATAAAAAAACATGTAGTATTGATAAATATATACACATAATTCTAAAATTAGTCATATATCAATTCATTTTAATATGTTTTACTTAACTATTAGTTAGCAGTATGTAATAAATAATTCCCCCCAAAGAAAAACTGACCTTTTAAGGTCAAATTTTTGTAGTAGCTGCTGTCGTAAAAAGCTCAAAGGATCCTGACTGCTGATTCCTTAAAAATAAAATACCACAAAACAATCAAAATCAACATTCCTTACCTCTTTCCAAAGTCATTAATGTCTAAGAACAAATTAATGCTCCATAGTTGTTAAACAGTACGGAATAAAAAACATATTTAAGTACCATTTTGTAAAAAATAACATATTTTAGTGGAAAATGTATTAAATGAAATTATAAGAACAGTGAAAGCTGTTTATGTACGTTATCATTTATTATTTAAAATAAAATTATCGCCTAACCTATCATTAATTAGATTAATACTCTAATTATACTAAAAATAAAATAATTATATGTACTATTTTTGAACATATTCTGTACTTTTGTAGATTGACAGAAAATAACAAAATTATTATAAATAGATACTATAAATTGAATGATATTTTTATTACAAATTTTAATAAAAACAAAGTAGATAGGAATCAAAAATACCTAATTTGAATGAAATAGTATCAACAGAATTGATTTCGGGAATAAATCCAGAATATATAAAATATTCAGCATTAGTACGGTTGCCATAATGCATCAGAATCTAATAAAAAGAAAATATTAACTTTTGTTTTATATGAAAGGCAATGTTTTTATGGATAATTAAACAAAAAACTCACCTGATCCCCAGTATTGCAATTTTCCATTGAATAAAATACAAGTGATTTGCATTCATCAATAAAGTCAGTTGTAGTCTAAAAACAAGAGAAGTTATAACATCATAATTCGTCGCTCAAAGGACGAACTGTTACAAACGCCATTTACAGTTGTAAATGTTCAAGAAACGCAAACAACTGTTTTTATTTTTTATTTTGAACTTTGTAAATTTTATAATTACCGGAAAAATATCAATTATAATCGTTTGAAATTTTCACACCTTATAGACAACATGCTATATACATATAAACATGAACATGGTTTTTTAATTTAATTATCATAAATATTTTTGTATCTAAAGGACTAAAAAACGTGTTTGTCGTTTATAGAATTTTGTGTTTAACTTCTAGAAATATAGCATACAACTATTACAAGTGCTAAACTGTGTAGTCTATAATGACTCGGTGTTTGTTCTATTACTATATTAAACTATGATTTTGTTCTAAGCGACAAGAAAGAATACAAAATAATGTTTAAAAATACATTCTAATTTATTAAAACAATCAGTGACATATATTTTCTCGGATAAAAGTTTATTATAAAACTGCAGACGTTTCGCTACGGTTCGTAGCTTCTTTAGTGCAAAAGTGAAATAAGCACTTCCAAGTCGATAATATGTCGAAGCGACGTATGTCTTACGATTATGCTATTTATAGAAAGAAAAACTATTTCACTTTTGCACGGAAGAAGCTACGAAGGTAGCGAAACGTCTGCAGTTTTATAATACACTTTAATCCGAGAAGATAATCTTTATTTCTCTATTATTATCCGGATAAGTGGAACAAACCTAATTTATATATAAGTATTATGTACACAATAAAAATAGGTAGTTTTGTATGTTTATATTAATGTATGCAAATTACAGATAATGTAAATTTTTATAAAAGGAAGGGTTTTCTTAGATATAATTACATTTTTACCAAAGTGCCTTAAATCTTCATATTTTCGTTTGGAAATTTGTATTTGCTTTGATTCATTGCCTTTTCCAACTTTTTATAATAGAGCCTTTTCATTTTTATAACCTTCATTGCTCTCATTTTTTCCCCAGTTGAACTCCTTGACCAATTTAATCATGTATTTAATCGTACATTTTGAATTTGCATAGTAGACATAATTACTCCAACCAAGGATGTCAGTTTGGTTGATCGAAACAACATCATAAGGTCTAATTGTACATGCCCTGGCTAAACATGGAATTAGCTGACATCGAATTTGAATAGCCTCTTCTATCTGTTCAGTTTCACTGATTTCTTTCTCATATCGAGAATGAATACCGTCACTAGCATTTTGCCTGTGCACCGGTTCAAAAAGTTAATCGATATTTTTGGGATAACCCTCCCGGCAATAAAGCAATCATTCCTCCACAACTGAATATCGAGTGAGAGGAGTTAAACAGTAACATTAAAAAAATATTGCATATATGCTAAACAGCGCACATTCAATGGATACCATCGTCAACTCTAAGAAATACACTGAAATAGAGGTTATATATAAATAAACCTGAAAAAGTCAAGGATAGGGGCAAAGAAGAATGCCTAGCATTAAATGACGGATTTAGTAGTCGTTATTTATATTTTTTAAATCAGCATTCAGATTTGTATTATTATTATGAAATTTAATAAAACCTGCTTCAAAAATATATTAAACTTTAAATTTATTACAGTTAGAAATAAGACCAGAAATCGACATGAGCAATATACGAAAAATTATTGGTGTTATAAAATTTACTAATACAGAAATCTTATTTATTTTGACAAGAAACGTTGCCCACATCATTCTTTTTGAGTTTTGATGAATATTTAACATTTTATCAATTAAAAAATAAGTTCAGTACCTGTCCATTTCGATGATTAATCAAGTCCCATACAGGGACTAGAGCCAATTGAACCGATCCAGAAGATTCAGGAAGCTGGTTATTTCGGCTCATTACAGCAGACACAGCCCAACTAATGAATGAAAACAGATTTAATTAATTCAAAGTTTGAGAACTGTTAAAAGGTAAATATAGCATACCGATAATCTTCAAAACAAAGGCAATCCTTAAAAGCAATCAAATGAGCTTCATGATTCTCTGACAAAGTTCGGTATAGATAGGCATATTGACGACATATATTTCTGAAGATGGTGACAACGGACTCTATTATAAAATAAAATACAAATGTATTAGTATTAGCACAATAGATAGCATACAAAATATTTTATAACTGTTAAGTTTCTTAATTCTTAACATACCTAAAACTTGTGTTCCTTTCAAGAATTCTACATCCTGAGGAGTATGATATAACACAGTTTCAAAATCTGCAGGTAAGCCATCTGAAGCAGAACAGAGTGCTTAATATAAGATGTTAATAAGGACACAAGTTAGTAAAAAAACTGTTATTCAATAATCATACATACATATATACGTTTTCCATGACGAATGTGCTCCAATAGATAGTTCCGAAAGCAAGTGAATTGCAAGAGCAATGTTTGGCATTTTACTAATTAAAGGATCACTTTTAATAAATTTTCCTGAAAATAATCACATTGTCCAAATAAATATATATTGTATAAAGGCATACAAACATTAAAAAACTAATGAAAATTAGTAGATGAAGTTTCAATTCAGGATTTTTTTAAATATTACCCCATAAATATATTGTATAATCCCAATAGTTATTAAATCATCCAGTAGTAAAATGTTAAGGTTTAGTGTTTCCCCATTAATTAAATGCCTAATATCATAAAATATTTCAAGAATGAATAATATAATAAATAGAATTAGTTAGTAAAAGTTGAAGCTATTTTCCTTATCAATGCAGCGAACTTTAAATTTTTGATAATATGAATGTAACATTTTCAAATGTGGTATTTATACCAAAGATATTGAATTATACTTTTAATGACATAGATGTGAAGTAAACAAAAAATAGCGGAACCAATTTGAAACCTCGTTTGGCTGGCAAGAAACTATATTTTCTTATCGAACAAGTTATATGTAAATAGCTCATTTTTAGAGTAAAATAGACAGCTAACTATATTGTTTGTGAAGAATGAAATTTATATTGTTAGAATCGCCGTGAAAACTAAATAATAATAAGGTTGGCTTTTTTTAAAACTTTCAAACATAATGCTATACTATTTGTAAACAAAATTATGTAATTTTACACAAAATAACATATGAAACTGTATTTTGAAAACTGAATTCTGAATACTTCCTACTTTAACATAGACACCAAGTCCATTTTGTAAATACGTCAGCTATTGACTACTGCCGCTCTAAATATAGGTATAGTATAATTCCATCTCTCTGATTTATACACTCTTAAAAAGACAAAAAAACAATAAAAAGACTAATTGGTAAAATAATCTAAAATAATGTTCATTAAATGATATATTCATTACTCTATTCATTCAAAACTCTTCGGGAATCCACTAAGTGAAGGTCCAGAAACAATATTTAGTTGGTAACACAATTCCCACTGACGCCGAAA
>JAYRBW010003820.1:0-13827 GCA_036023295.1 Invenusta paracnida | reverse complement strand
TCCTATTCATTTATATATAAATTCTCTCTCTGTACACCGGAGATATTCCTGTTGGGCTACATGAAATGCATACTGGTGTACACACTGCACTGAAAAGAACATTTGCACAACCAATATTTACTGTATTAACAAATTAAATATCATTGAGTTGAAAGTATATAATAAAATAATGGTGTTAAGGTTTATATTGTCCAGCCCTCTATATTTTAATTTATGTTATGAATATGATTATATTTATAATTATATAAATATAAAATAATATTACATTATTACAACTATTAATAAAAGATATATCAATTACAATAAAATAAAATAAAATAATGAAAGTATTTTTGAATATGCGTCTGTAATATTATGATAAATACAAAGTAAACCTAATTAATAAATGTGAAAACGCTAAAAAACTAATTGTTTATGACGTACGTTAAATAATTTCAGGCAATATACTTTTAATATTTGAAAAATATTAAAAGTAAAACAGGGTTTATTATTACATATATCTAATTATTTTTAATTTGATATCTTAAGATTAATTTCAAATATATCTTGTTTAAAATATTATCTCAATATTTTCTAATATTTAAACTTTTCTATTTTTCTAAATAATCACATTTTATTGAAAATGTTTTGTAAATTATATTAATCGGATAATATTTTAACTAATTATTTAGATTAAATTAACATCGTAATGTTAACCTATAAATTAATTTTTCTAATTTAAACAATTGATTATGAATATATCTATAACAATCTCAACAGCAGAAACTATATTCGATACCTTCAATCTTACGCTTCAAACCGTGATATCTGAAAAACCCTCTAACAGTCTAAAAAGCCTTTCTACCTCCAGTGTAGTGGCTAAGTGTCTCATACCGCGTAAAGCCATATAAAAACAGTTGTTTGTAACTAAACGTATTATAATTTTTTATCATATAACAAGTATTAAATAAAATATAAACTTTATAACAAGTAAAAATCAGTTATAAATCAGTTATAAATAGCAGCTAACCCATTTCTATTACAGTTTCCATGTGTTCCATCATTTCGTTGAGTGCTCTGCCCATGTGATTCTGCGTAAAATGTAGTAAATGTTCATCCATAAATTCTGCTATATCATCAGGTGATTCAAAATCATCACGGAGTGCTTCCAATCGTGGAAATATAAACCTGTCACATAGATTCACGTCGGGCGAATATGGTGGTGGGCGAAGCAAACAGATGTTTTTATCTTCAAAATATTGAAGTGTTGCTTGATCCACATGAGGGCGGGCACGCATTATCTTGTTGTAGCCGAATGTTATGTGGAAGTATACGTGGTTGTTCATGGTTTTGGTTCTGAAAACAAGTCATCCTTTTTCAATAAATTGTATGTATCTTTGGGCGTCTATTAATTGTTTGATAGTTAATATTTCATAATAATGGCTTCCCTTTTGTGATACTGATATCAGACTAAGCGATCGATGGAAAACAACTGTTTCTTTTTCGTTGTGGCCTATATTTATAATGTAAATATTACTAGATTTACAAATTATAACACTATATATTCAGCATTGTGTACCTATAGTAAAGGGGTGATTTTCACACCCTAGCTAAAAGTGCGATTTTATTTAAAAAATGAGCAAAACATACTTTTTAACATAAAAATACCAATCTTTCGAAATCCAATTTCAGTACTGATTATAATTACACATTGTAACAATTCACGTTGATCAAAACATTATGGTTAATGTCACTGAATTTAACTACTAATACACATATGAAATTTCATAAGGAATTTAAAAAATTATCAGGGGTATAATAAGCTCGCCCTCTCCCTGGATGTGCAAAAAAGTCAACGAATAAGCTAAATATATACATTTTTTTCTAGCATAACCGTAATGAGGCCATACCGTACGGGTTAACCACGTGGTTAACCTCTCCAAAAGAGTTTAATGTCAGCAGCATATAAATCGCCTAACATAGACATATTGTAAGACGAAATAAATAAATAATTATTATTTGGACAATACATTACTTTTGTTTAATTGAGGAATGTGATTGCTCATATTAAAATAAACCAGAAATCAAGTAGGGAGCTCTCAATCTTCGCCACACCTCATAGCTACGAGAGTTATACGAGCTCCCGATAAGCATTTTTGACTTAGAATGCAGGAAAGAGCATATCAAGAATATGTTGTCCATTATTTAATTCAAATTTGATAGTTTAGAATTACTTTGTAAATGTTTGCTCAAGTTTGATTCTTCATTTAGTTAAATAGTGGAATAAATCTAGATAAGAATAAAATAGCTATTAAATTGATAATACTATTAGTACCCTATGAAATCCTTAGTAAATTATTCATTTTTAAAGAAGCTAGACTCAAAAATTACTTTAAAAAAACCCGGGAAAATCACATCCGTTAATTAGCTGTAAACATAAATATTGACAATAAACGCAATATACTCAATTGAGTATTTTATAAATGCATATTATGAAAAATAATTGAATAGAAAAATCTGGATTATATTTCTGTACTATTTAGATTTAAAAATCATAATAAAGCAAAACAATTGCACGATAAACAACTCACCACGAATTAAAATCATATCAATCTGTAGAACTGAAACACACGTTATTATCCGGAATATAACAAGCAAAGCAAAATGCAGTACAATAAAGAGGAGACAAGACACCTATATAACCCATGAAATAATTAATATAATAACACTGAAACTAGCATTACCATTAACTACAAATAAATATTACAGCATAGCTAAAATACGACAGTAATGACAGACATATTTGAAAGAATAAGGTATTAGAAAGATAACAGCATAAAATGTATTGAATTCTGTACAATTGCGTTTTAATAATTAGGATATATGGGTATGAATATAATGTTAATGATTATCTTGAGTTTTGCTAATAGTAATACTTATATAAACTGACATAAATTTTATAAACAAAGGTGTAAATATCGGATGGTTTCAGTGGTGTGTGTAAATTTATTTAAAGTATTATTATAGATTATTTTTCCAAATTGAGTTATGAAGTTAAATTAAGATCTAGCCAAAACAAAGATCTTAAAAGGTATATGGAACTGCATCTGAAATAAAATTAATTGTTTATCAATCAACATATATGTATATTGAGTTAAACTGCAGTCTTACGAAGTGTTATAATGTATTCAAACTATTTTTAATCAAACAGACATTGGTTAAAAATAGAATATTCCTACTAACAATGGATAAATAATAAAAATGCAGGAAAAATATATTATTTGTACAAATTAAAATGGAAGAAATCTAAGTAGGGAGATAAACGAAGCTGTAACATTAAAACAATTCGTTTTATAATATAATATTATTAAACACAATATTGTAAATTTTGCTTGATTGTAAAATTATGCAGGTCCACAATTTTTTTAAAGGGTATAATAATTTTATAATGCATTCGGCTAAAAAGGAGTTTAGATTCATTTAAAAATGCAAACTACTTACTAGCTTTTCTCCATATTTAGATGTTCATGTTGATAACAAAAGGCAAATAGATAGCAACCTGTGACAATTACGAAACAGTGTGTACATATAACAGTATAATGTAGTAACAATAGGTGTACGTTAAATAATAAATATTTTAATATCATAAGGTAATAAGAATTTTGGTGTACGGACACGTACTATGATGAGAACTGTCCTAGCTGAACTTCACTCTTCGTAGTGATGGTGCTTGACGATGGCATTACTGGAGAATAATTTGAAGATGACAGAGTTACGCCGGGAACAGCTACAGAGGTAGTTATTGTGGCAGTGGTGGAGGGAAGTGCTGGTGCTCGGAGAATGTTCTCATTATTGGCCAGTGAGGTCTTCTGTTCGATTTTATAGAAGGAGAGGAGGGTGGAGTCATTGAGAGAGAAAACTTCTAGCATGAGTGGGTCCACCTTGTTCGGGTCCACTTGGAGTAAAATACTCCCGTGGTTATCTGTGAGACGCTGCAATTCGGCCAGGTTGGAAAGAACGAGAGCGAGCATGGTGCGTGCATCAAAGAAGCCATAGCGTGCCTCCAGATAGTGCTTTAAGAGGAGGATATAGCGATCGTGGACGTTGGATACCTGGAGGGGATTAATACAAGGGTGTAAATCAGACGACTAAGGAGTAAGGACTAAAGACTGAATAATACAATCATCAGATTTTGGTATTCTACTTAACATAACCTACACAGTTACAGTCTAGGAAATATAAGAGAAAATACATTTCCATAGATTACGTAGATAGGCAAATAAACTCCAACACGCCTAAATATTACCCCTCCAGTAGGTATTGAAAAATGACTTATCACTCCGGAATCTAAATAAAGATTTATGTATCCAATGGCTAAATAATATTTAGTAAATAAGCTAAAGGTAAGACAATTTAAGCCACTAGCGATAGACCAATCAATTATTCATGGCAAAAATACTAGCCTATGCAGCCATATAATAAGGATCCAAGTATAATATGTACAATGTTGTTACCTATATGGGAATGGTATTTGTTACGTTATTTGAGAGGTACTTTAAACATAGTAATGATACTAACAATCACATAATACCCATAGTATTTTTCACACTATTTAAAGAAATAAATACTTAATTATTGATTACGATATAGATTTCTAATCATAAAATACAGCTTTTGACCATATTTATTAATTTTCATATGCTTTTATTAATTATATAAATGTGAAAATTAGGATAATAACTATAGTTTTCAGTGTAATTTGATCATAGCAAAAATGTATTAAATTATTTTACATTTGATCACATTATTATGGCTGAAAACAATATATTCGCAATAAAAAACAAAGCATACAAACTTAGGAGACCAAGTCACAAAACATAGACATCACCAAATATATCCAAATAATTTATGACATTCTGCAAAAGCTTTTATTTCATACAGTGAAGCATACGTCACACCACTTCCAATATCGAAGACATCATGTTAAGGACATGTGGAATGCAAATAGACTCTGCCCTCTAATAGGTACATGTGTTACACTAGAACAATGACAAATACATTTAATATGGGTCTATCAGCTATTCTATATCTGCTGTAATTTAGACGTATTTAGTTAATAGTACGTGCAATATATCATTTTACGAGTAAATCGGAATTACAGATGGCAATTGTGATACAATTAAAATGTTATTAAAATCTGAAACTAGAGAGACTTCTCCGAAAATTTCTGAATAAAAGTTATATTTTACAGCAAGTGCTATTCTTTTTTAATATTTTTAAAAATAAAATTGTATATTTGTAAGTGTATCATAATAATAGCGAAAATAATATGAAAATATTATGTTATTAAAGATACGCGTAAGTAAAGACACAAGGGAATTTAGTGTATATTTTAATACTAAGTAAAAAAAGTTATACCTACGTGCGTATTTAGTACATAATTAATTGCACAAAATAATGAATATCTTTATTAAAAATGACATTTCGATCTCAATTAGAGATAATGCAGTTAAAAACAAAGAAGTATGTCTGGTAAACCGTCAAGTCTCTGATTTTATTGATTTCTAAAACAATTACCTTTATTAATGTTTTTCATATAATAAATAAATTTAAACAATATTTTAAAATTAGATCAAAGCCAGTTAGTTATCAAGCGAGAATTTACCTGCTGCCTGTCCTTAACATTGGGTCGTTCAGGTGAGAAAATGCAGAGAACTTGCATCAATGCAATTAAAGAGGAATCATGACCTACGAGAGACCGAAAACTTCTGAAATAAATTATAGAAATGTATGTACATAGTGCTCACCAGTGGAAAAACCGTTTCGCCAGCAATTTCAATAAATATTTCAAGAAAGAAATTAATTTGAAAAACCAGAAACCTTTATTAAGAACACTATTTTCGATAACATAATATATATATATATGTATATTACAATTATAACTATATATTACAACTCTAGTAAGATATAATACCTTTGTAATCTTACAAGTTTTAGTTACATATACATGGAACATTAAGAAAAACTGAAAACGGTAAAAATTATATGGACGTAATAATCAGATTTTCCCTTTTGATTAAGGCAAAATCGTTTGAAATTTTTTAGTTGTGACGCAAGAATTGCAGTTGGCCAGATTGAACTTGTCAGCATCTTTCTCTATAGACGATATGAGAGATTTAATATTCAACCCTTTTGTTTCACATTAATGCAAGATGCGTCTTTGGATTTCTCCTTTCTTACTTCATTAGTGACAACTGAATCTAAATATTGGCGATAGTGGTTTCTGGCATTACAAACTGAATGGATTTTGTCTGTGATTCTGATTTTTGCCCAGTCACCAGAATCGACAACTATATAAATTATATCACATAAAAAATACATATAGTACTCTAATCTACAGTATTATAGAGCATAGATGCTAATAACATTGATCTTCAGAATACTAAAACGAACGTTTGGTTTTTCTATTGTTTTCTCCATTTTCTTTCTTATTGCACATAGGTACTTTACATTATTACAAATATACCTACTTAACTAATGCGAAAGTGAAAAAGCACGATAAATCTAACCCAATATGATTGGCTCACGATTATACTTACCGGCAGTATTTGGCATGTTCTTCATACAATACATCCATTCCAGTGACAACCTTGAGTATCCGGGTAGGAATTTCCCCATTGGGCGTAATCCAAACATCCTTGGTGACGTCATAATGATTTGCCGAACGAAGGAACAGGGTGTTCAGTACAACACCTTTCAAGAGCGAGATCTGACAATCCTGTACGTGTGATACGAACAACCGTGCGTGTGATAAAAAATAAACAATAAAAGCTTGACTTTTTATTGAAATTAACTATTTTAAAAGTAATTAGATTGTCAATATCTAAGAGAACATTAAGTAAGAGCCAATTACACCATAACAAATATTTACGTTGATTAGGTGGTGATAAGTTATAAAAAGTAACAACTAAAAGTTCTTTTGTGTATTTTGATATTAATACAAAAATCGTTCAAAAGTTAACTGATATAGTCTAATAATTACGGACAAATTAAATTAATTTACTGTACAAAATATAAGTAATGCACAAATCAAAAAAACACAAAAGACAATTTCATTAATTTATGTAGAATTATTTTATACCTTGAGTATTACTTTACGGTATCTAGAGATATTATATTAAATCAAATAAATTTCATTAGTAGCATGCACCCACTGAATTAAGTGAAACAACAATTAGACATTTATTACGTTTTTAAAGATAACCTCTTGATAATAAGTAAGACAATCCAATATATATATATTAGAGAGGCAAATAAGAAAATATAACATATTATTATAATGTAAAAAATATTGATATTAAAATAAAGATAATATAAAGATATGACTTTCCATGATAAAACTACAGTAATATGTTATAATAAGCTTGTCACACCACTAAATGTACTTTTCTGTAACGCTTCTTTATGTATCCATCCTTTTTATCAAACTGTTGGACAACAAAAAAGAGGAGATGCCCCCCTCTCTTTTACCAACTCTTCTCAGTCAAAAATCAACAGTGCATAAATCGTACCACTTCCCCAGTCAACTAATGAGTGCAATATATATCTAACAGCTCAAAGTGAATTAAATACAGAGAACCTTGACCGGTTTTCAACTCTCTCTCTCTCTCTCATACACTGGCAGCACACTAATACAAAAAGTGGCGCGTTCTACCTAACAATATTGTGACACCACCTTACAGGAATAATATTAATATACAATGAGAGCACAATGTTTAGTCAGTCTACCTTGTTTACAGGCTGTTAATAGACCGCGTGCAATACTGTAGTAAACATCAATTATTGCAACTACTGAAATGCAGCAACAGAAAGAAAAGATAAACAATATTTTCCTCTTTCCAACTCGGCAAACACTAATTGCGAATGCTACTTATTATAGTGAAGCCTTAAAATATAGCGAAAGAATATCAGCAGTGAGAAGTTAGCCAGGAAAGAAGAAGTGATAAGGTATGAAAAGTATTTATAGTTTCAATTGTCAACAGTCTCTACACTGAGTTTCTTCCTTGAAATTAAATATTCTAGAAAAAAATTAACTCTCTAGTTCTTCTCTGTACTACATCCCGATATTATTCACAATATATACGCAACAGTAGTTTAAGTTGCTGTTTTTTCAAGATAAAATAACCAAATTTTATAAGATAGCCAAACCAATTGCTGTAGACTAAATGTGCAACAAACAGGAGCGTATGTTATTATCGAAAAAAGAGTAAATTTAGACAAAAAATCAAAATTGCTGACAATAAAAAATAAATTTAATTTACAACATTATTGAATTATTACGATAAATGCTTAGTTTTTTAAATAAATATTATGCACAAACTAAATGTTAGATGGGCCGCCAGTCTATGAAATAACATGAAATTTTAAGCTTAAAATCAAACGAAAAACTCATTAAATTACCAATAAACCCGTTTGTCAAGCGTTGCATCACAATATTAAAATTTTATATCAAGGTGGCTATAAAAACAATATACACAGTAAATAAGAATAACATTAAAAAATATACCGGTAATTATTTATTTAAAAAATACTTAAGCCCAATATGAGGTTTAAAGCCAACTGTCCAAGCAGCAAAAGCAACCCGTAAAATTTCAACGGAAGAGAAAGAGGAATCCGACTATGGAATAATGTTATGCGAACCAATACCCTTGATTTAAAATTTAAAGTAGATATATTCTCAATATTTTTGGTAGAATACTCAACTTAAAGTTTATTATTATTGTTTTATGTGATTCGAAAACTAAATTAAGCCAGTTTTTCAAATGAATGTTATTATTTCATTAATAAAAATGCATTGTTTATGGTGCCTGTGTTAACTCCGTGCACGTATAACTATCTGATTACTGTACTTGACATCTAAACCGATTCTAACAAACCTTGAATAAAAGAAAAATACTAAACATTGAATTTTCGTGAAGCAACAAAGATATTTAGTCAAATTAATCAATAATATCCTTCTAATATTTTTTATTATGAAGTCATATCCACGTGATGCAGAAAAATATTAATAAATGAGTTTACCTGTGAAAGGATGGAGAAGTCGGCTAATTTCTTAGCAAAGTTGATCAACTTTCGGACGATAAATCCGGAAGTATTGATCAGATTATTCAGTGTAAAATTCTCGTCCGGCCCGCGGTCATTTGTGTTGTTGATGAATGACATATCGTAGGCTTGATGCAGGTCGTTGATTGCGCTCCATTGCTCTTGTGTGAGCAAACGAGCCTGGCCTTCTTGGACTAGTACATCGTTAATAGATACCTAAGGAGGAATGAAAGAAATAATACCATACTACAATATAAAGAAAATGTATATACAGAGTTCCCCCGCTTTTTTCAGAATCAAATTCCCTGATTTTTATATAAACTAAAAAAGTGCATATTAGGTTTCCCGAAGATATAAAAAAAATATTATAAATTATTATTATTATATAATATAAGTGTATCAATTGGAGACAGATTCAAAATCTATTTTTGTTAAAAAAATAACAAATTACAGAAATTTTCAAATATCAAATGAATAATAAAATTAAAAATTACTAAACTTCCGAATTGTACTTAAAATACAAGAAAAGGTTTAAAATTTACTAAGCATTACTTTGAGGTAGGTATCCGTTGAAACCTGAGCAAAAATATACTTTTATGAAAACATTAATAGATGTTTAAAACGGTTAAAATAATAAACCTAGAAATAATCCCTAACTTTAAAGCATATATATTACATAATTTATTAATATATCATTATGGTTTAAATAAATCCTGTGAATAAAATATGATACCAACCAACATTGAATGGATATTAATATGCAACATAATATGCAATTACAAAACGTTTTGCACAGTTAATCCGTCTATCAAAATATTAATTTCAAGTATTAGTGAAACTTCACCTGTTACGAGGATCTCAAATCATTTGTTCAACCTCAAATATATAGTTCAACTGGTATTAAATAATTCAAGTTGTTCTTCAAACTAATTCTTCTTTTGAGCGGTGATTACATCATCAATATATGAGTGATATCTGGAAGAATTGATTACTTTATTAATTTGACATATTTTTTGTCCATAATAGTATATACCCGTAAATTGAAATTAATCATCTACTTTAGTTGTCAAATGTGTAGGTTCTCCCATTACACATACGAGTAATAAATGAGAAATAAACAATGACACATAATGCAATTTTAGTACACAAATATTACCTAAACATATTAAATTTTCTTTTTATGCGGTATTAGAAACGAAATATAAACACAGTGACTTATATAGCAAGCCTATAATGAGCACATCGAAACTAAGCGTGCAAGTTTCGATCGCCGTTAAACGATGAAATGTCAAAGCTATAATAACTAACGCGTTATACATGCAAAAGTTGGACGAATATAATAATATGCATAAAAATTTTCTATAAATATATAACTTAAGATGTAATAATTTTTTCTTCAAATTTTAATAAAATAAACATTTTCAAATGAATAATAAATATATCTATTAGAAAATTTAAACTTGCTTGTGACTAGATGCCTGGTCATACTTCATCAACGAAGTTGGAAGTATTTTTGGGCTTGCTGTTTCGCTTTTTACACTTATATTTCTGTGATTGTAGTTGTTTTCATATGGAATCACATGCCATTTCCCTAGTAAATTCTGTATTTTGATTGGACGATTGATTTTGTTCTGTCAATAAAGTTTTCATCTAACGTTTTTAATCTAACATTTTAACAATCTAATTAATCAAGTGTATTTTTAATTAGCTTATTCGTATCTAACATATATTTATAGATCCCTTACCTCTCCAACTACGGAGTAAGGATGACTCGACTCACTGGTCCGTCTGTTATCATGGTGGTGACCTGGTTGCGTCGCTATACCGCCCTCTGAGGAGAGAACGGTAGTGACGGGTCCCCGACTTGCTTCTACCGCCTGTGAAAACCCGTTAGTATCGGCAGATGCGGCAGTATTGTTAGAGTCCACCTGTTGTTGCCAAGTGCTTACAGGGAGTTCAGTGAGTGGTTGGGTGGGTAGTGCTGCCGCAGCTGGTGTAGATCCATCCTGTGATTCACCATCTGGAGTGCTACTCACTGCCTGGATCTTTAGACGTTTCTCTCGATTTTCGCGAACCTTGGCTTGTCGCTGGCGCTTCTGGTCTTCGCCTGATGGAATAAAAAATTTAATAGCATTTCAAATTACATTCTGCACAAAATTCAATTTAAATTCAATATTTAATGTAAAACACGTAGGTATGTAAAATATTCATTAATTTAATATTTTCAGATAATTACCTCGTAATACATAATATAATATTCATTAGTATGGAAAGCTTAATTGTAGGACTATTATACATGTTTCAATCATTAATATTTAACGACTTCAGTTTGCCAGAGTACCATACAGAAATATTGAAGATCATATATTAACTTAAATAAGACGTGGTCTCGCAAATTGTAAATAACATTTTAAAAATAAGTAATTACAAGTACTAAAACATTACACTATGCACATTCTTGAATCACGTTCAAAATAAATCATATATCAATATTTTTTGTAATAAAGCTAAATATTAATTATATTAAAAGCCGGTTTATCACTTTCAAAAATACTTCACCATATTGTAGAAAATAAGATATTAAACTCACCAAGTATATATTCCTTCTTCATATTGGCATCATAACACTTCTTGAGACGACAAAAGGTACAAAACCGACGTGTATTAGTCCCGATACTACAAGTCTCCGAGAACATGCACGAAGGTATCTATACAGAAGTTCAGAAAAAAAGGAAAACGCTGTAAAAAACGATATATGTATCAAACTTATACATAGTGAAGCATACATCGTCTAATGCATAAATATGTCAAAATTTGGTAAGAATTAATTTTGCTGCGGAATAACATAAACACAAATGTTAGATAGTGTTAGCTAAACTCAACTTCGTTCTCTTAGAAGTTTTGTTAAAGACAGACATTACTTAATAAATAATTTGGCATAAATCTTATATTAGATCAAGTTATACTCATTCTTCTAACCTCGGGTTTAAGCGCATTTCGGCGGAAGAAAGCCTTGCATGACTCGCACGTGATCGCACCAAAGTTGAAGCCCAGTGCCCGATCCCCACACACAGCACACAGCTTGTCGTCACGGCGACGCTTACTGCCCGCCTTTTGCCCACCGCCACGACCGTTACTAGCAACGGCGCCATTGTTGTTATGATGGGAAGATGTGGAACATCCAGACTCCGAAGGTCCAACACTTCCAGGCCCCGTGGAGCATTCGTCCTGTATACACCAAAAAGATGGAGTGTAGACATCGGATTATATCGTATATATCAAGAATATATAAACTAGAATTTTACAGAGCCATGCTTACTTAGTTTTAATACACCCCTATTCGCCTAAAACTCATTACATCGATATTATCCAAGTAACTATCGAAAACGAAAAAAGGCCTCAGAAACGTTTACTGTAATGACTTGGATAATGTTTCTAAGAAACAAATTTAAATTGGGTTGGATTGGCATTTGTGTTACCTATCCAATGTAAAAGTGATATCAGGTGCGAAATAAATAAGATTTGTTTCTATTTGCAGTAAAATAATACTATTTAAGTTAAGTTAAAACAAGCTATATTAAATTTATATGTCATTTGATTAAATGTTTTGTTATGGCAATTAAGTTAAGGCAATTTGAACGACAACATAAGTTAAATGGTAAAATTATAGTGGTAGTCTGTATTTATCTATATATAGAGCTATATATTGAGTACCTATATATCCGGTGTCAATTAAACATAATTAAATGTTTCTTAATATTTTTCAAAATAAAAAGATACGAAATTTCTGACATTTTCTACTTCAGATAACAGTTTTCAGATTATACATGAGACGACTTGTATGAGAAAAAAGCTATGATTATTATTACTTTTTAATGCGAATTTAACTGTTATATAGCGATAAAAGATGGTTTATATTTAGATACGCATAAAGACAAACTGTCAAAATTCTACTCGCTGGTTTAGCTGTAAATTTTAAAAAGACATTAATTCACTATTTATAATATGTGATGTATAATGCAAATTAGAATGTAAACATAATGTTCACTTGATATTGAATATATCAAAGAAAATGAAAAAAGATGACAAAGAAATATTAAAAAAATATTATTTTAATAAAATATTAACAATAATGAATATCAAATCATGTACTAATATTAAAACTGAAATAATAAAAGTAAATAATCCATTACAAATTACATGGCAACTGAAAAATTATATTATTTTAATATCGCAATGATGTCACATGACGATTAATTAAATAGTAACAAATATACAGTATACATTGTGGAGTATAATAAGTAATCATTACGATTTTGTAATATAAATCAAATCCAAAGAAAGTAATAAATTATAATAATATTGTATATTAAATACTAAATAAAGAAACATTAATAATTAAAACATCAAAATTATCAATTGCACAAAGCAATACTTCAAGTATTATAATGAGAAATTTACATATTCACAATAACAAGTGTATTTTATGCTTGCATTAAAAATAAGATACACGGATATGTACCATACAGCACCAAACATTAAATTATTCAACCAAAAGCAACTGTAATTAGATAATCTATAGTAAACAAAAACAAAGAAACGAAACAAGTCACATGAGTAGTAGGGGAGGAGTGCCACGAAACCAGTCACGTGACGTGCGAGGGCGGGAGGTGAGTCATGCTCAGATGCACTTTGATTCCGGTGCACTTTGTAACGACTGGTGCGTGGGAGGGGGGGGTGCAGTCT
>JAYRBW010003809.1:0-13827 GCA_036023295.1 Invenusta paracnida | reverse complement strand
ACCTTGTCTGTAAAGTTTGATAGATGTATACATTCAAATGCGCTAAGTGAACTCTCTTGGTATTATTACTCTATGGTAGTACCTATGTTTGCAGTTATTGTGACCAAGAAATATTTCAGGTTTATAACATTTGAGGAAATGCTTATTTCAAAGCAAAATTGAAAATGTCATAAAAGGCGAGGAAACACTTTATAAGAATTTTATAAATTACAAATTATCAACCTTTAGGTTAGAAGCTTTTTTGATTCCTGAGCACATGACGATTGGGTTGAAAAAAAATTTGATATTTCATTACTCTCTCTAGGCGCCTGATTTATTTGCAAATGCTATTCCGACTTAGCATTAACGACTAGAGCTGCTTTTAGCATTTCGTAAACTCCTGTTCGCTTTCATGTTTGCTGTGTGTTACAAAAAATTCCAATTTCGTTTTAATTTTGTCCTTCTCTATTTCTAGTTAAATTTAAAAAATTAATCTAATAAATGCATTATCATCTCGA
Source organism: Invenusta paracnida (assembly GCA_036023295.1). Lineage (NCBI taxonomy): Eukaryota > Metazoa > Platyhelminthes > Proseriata > Coelogynoporidae > Invenusta > Invenusta paracnida. The sequence goes on along the minus strand of JAYRBW010003809.1, from coordinate 13,330 downwards.
CTCCTGTTAACAAATTAAAAAATGACAAATAATACGTCATCATATATCTTTTATATATATATCAGTATAAAATATTGGAAATTATCAATTTAGGCAATCACATTGTAAAATTATTATTATTATTATTAATATTATAATCCTTAGAATAAGAAGTGAACATAATATTTCTTAGTGGTAAAAAGCGGTTAAAAAGTTGGACTTATTATTCAAATGTACTTTTTACGCAGAAATAAAGAGTTTATTAAATAACTAAAAATACATAACAGTAATTATTTAATGTATCCACTATTATAATATAGACTACGCTTCACCTATTAAGGAAAATTGAAAAATGCAACGTAGTAAAATCTGGATTGACAGTCACGTTCAGCACGAGTGCGCTTGGGCGTTTACTGTATGTATAGGACGAGATATTCCCATTGTTTCTTTAGTACAAGTCAAATGTTAATTAAAATGAAAAACCTCAATATGATACATGAATATTATTACATTCTAACATTTACTTAAATATAGGAACATATGGATAATATTTTAACATCATAAAATATAGAATCATAGCTACAATATGATATTATATTTATACAAAATCGAACGAATGCTTATTTAAACGGTGTTAATTAAATTTGTATTAATTAGTGAAATATTATTTAAAATAAGTTGAATAAATTTAAATTTCGAGGTCTTTTAAGTTTCAATATCTTTATAGTTTCGTCTTTTTAAGTTTTTTAATATAATTATTTTTGATTAAAATTATTATTAGTGAACATTTTGATTTATTCCCTATGCCAGAATCCATTTGGAAGATAATGCGGTATAGCTTCAAGTCATGCCACGATGAACAAAAGTTTTATTAATGTAGTTCAACAGACCCTCACAGTTCCTGTCATTAATTATTAACAAGAATATAAAGAGAATATATCATTAAGAGCATAATGCATTTTTGATTAAAAATTTTTTTTTATATCAACCTACATTCATCGGAAAAGAGGTATTAATTTGCAATAAATGTTTACTTTCTAATTTTCTCATATAAAATTCAAATATATATATAAGTTATATATCTACATCTGTAAAATTATATCACATATATTTCGCTGGTAAGGACGTCTTAATTTTTAAAAGGAATCCTCAAGAAATTTTAACTTTAAAAGAAAGAAAGGTTTTTCTAAGACTTCTATCACAAGCCACTCTTTGTTCCTGTAATTGATAAGAAGTTCATATTGCCCGACGATAATAAATAACATTAGAGAGTTATAATCTTTGATATTACCTTTCTTGTGTATAATATAACTATTAATAACCGCGTATATGAAAAAATATGTTATTATCACTTAGATGTGTTCGTCTATATAAGAAAAGTGTATATACTTGTTCATCTTATTATTTAATCCCGTAAGTTCCACGCCATGTTATTGATTATCTAAGTTTCTATAGAGCTAATAATATAAACCACAGAGAAAGAATGGCAAGAGTCGTCATTCTGCTAATTATTGTTGAAAGCGTCGTGGTTTATTCACTATTCCACACTTAGGTTCCACTAAATTAGGTTTCATACTACTTTTGTCTGACACCTCCTTAACAGTAGTATAACATAATATGTACCATTTTGTCTATTTGAACAGCCATATGCAGCACATGATTTACCCGATTTAGACATTTTACTTAATTGAATCAAGTCAAAGTATATCCATTAAAAATTAGTTCATTAAAACACAAAATGTCACTTAAGTATTGTAATTTTTTGGAGTGACAGTATTATCCTAATTATTAGTCTATAATAAGAACATATACGTTTGTTAATTTTTTTTTCTACAATAATGTACATTCAATTTTGATAAACTATTCTTTTTGTTGCCCACTTTATTTATCTTTTATGACCAGAAAATATTTGCGTATCACGACTTTGAATTTTAGTGTTTCATAATATAGGTGGCATTTTCTAATACAGAATACTCGTAATGCCTCTCAATTTACAATTGCTTTTACTTGAAAGGGTGTAGCCATCTTAGTTTCATTAATAAAATACAAATAAAAGCTGATAATAATAACAAAAGTCGTATCAAAATTCCCAGTATTGTTGTCATAGCACTGTGTCCAAACGAATAAACAATTGGAAGGGAAAGGAAGGATTCATTGAACACTCAGGAAGGTTCAGTGTGCCTTCTGGTAATCCAGTTAATAATAAGGATAATTTATGGAACATATAAATAACTAAAGAATTCTATGTATACTATGTATACTATGTATACTATTAGTTCTTAAATCTATCTGAAAGTAACATTGTAAGTTAGTTAGAATGTTGTTGTTAGCTTGTTATTAATTGGCGAAATTTTAAATATTTCTACTCCAAGCAAGATTTCTAATATGGAATCTAAAATATCTAATTATTTTCACATAGGAGGACTCGATAATGTACGTCTATCATTTTAAATTATGTTGTTCAAAAATCATTTATTATTGTTTGGCGTTTAGTATTGATAACAAATCTCAAAAACGCAAAGTTAAATGTATAGTTAGATATTGATAAATATTTTCTGAACAGAAAATATAGGCAGTTAAGGAACTTTTTAAATTGAAATGAATTATTAAATTCCATGATATATTGTTTAGTTTTTCCTACTGTACCCAGTGTAATTTTTGGAGTTTATTATAAAGACATTAAAGTTATTATACTGAGAGAAAATATATAATTTCGTAATGCATTTGTGTATAATACTGTAATTTGATACCTATTGACGTATTTTTGTATATGTATACGATCCTGAGGAGTAAACATTAGGCTTAAAGAAATGTTGAATGTTATATATTGTAAACTTAAAATATCTACAAATATGACTTTATTTTGAGTAGTTACTTATAATAAAAATATTATTTTGACTTTATGCCAATTACTCATCTTAGAGACAATGTAGATTTACTATTTTTTCAATCGCATAAGTATTTATTATTATAATTACTAATCTGGATAAGTAATTTGGATTTCAAAAATCGAAACTATTGGGTCAATTTTATAAAGCTGTTCCAACATGGTGGATATCTCACATGGTGAAAAAAAGTGATTTGATTTGATTAACCTTCATAAACTATAAATTATATAGATAGAAACATCAAATAACTGAACTGAAAATGACATTTATTCGTGGAAAAATCAGGAAACAATAAAATCAGACAAGATATATAATAAAACAGGTGTGATTATCTAAGAGGCTGTCTAAAAGTTGCATGTACAATGCATGAATAATAGAAGTTGCACGTCGTAGAATACATGTATATTATAAGGGAATTACTTATGAAGTGGAGTTGTCTTAGCATTTTTTAATATTAGGAAAAAAATTAAAGTTTGTTCATCAATAGTGCAAGTTTTGAAGAAATGAAAGTATTATTTAGAATATTAATTATATTTATATCCCTTATGTTTAAAAAAGTTATAATTACATATAAATATGTACATATATACATATGTATACTGTTATACATTTCATATGAAATATGAACGCCGCATGTAATGAGATCCATTAAATCATTACAAGCAAGTTTTATCAAACGGTAACGTAACTTGAAGCCTTCATCAAAATAGTTGTCGTGATTGTTCAAGCGATCCTGAAATAAGCCTTCTGGTTGAGGGACAATATTATTTAACAGAATAAAGAGTAAATTCGCCATGACAACCAGATTATTAAAAATATAGAAATTTAATTCTATTATATTGCTTCTTAGACCACCGAAATAGGCGTGAATTGAAGCGAAACAGCAAGCCAAAGTGGATTAAGACGAGAGATACGCGGTATAAAGCTGCGCAAAATCACGTGACGCCATACGGAAACAACAGCAATATGTTAAGTTAAATTGAAGAGTAGCTTCAGGTTTTCCGTTTATATATTTAAAAAATGTACGTCTTAGATTTTTTGTAAAATTATTGCTCCTTATAGTTAAAAATTCTGTAATAGAATCATTATAATATGTACGTTCCTCGCACTCGCACTTTTCGTATAAAACGTGTTAGTCTATAATTAATAGCTTTGGAATTTCCCGTCTATAGTGGCGATCAATGCTTGCACTCTGAATTGTGATGAGTCATCATAGCCGTGTCACACTATTCAACTCTCATTTCTATGATGTAGACCTGCCTGAGCGCGGTTCCAAACTAACTTCGGGCTAAAGGCCTATGCACACTAAACGCTGCGCGGCGCGTTAAAAATGCAATCCACACCGAACGCGTCACAGTGCGGCAAAAATCGATACACTCTCTGCAGAAAATCTACTTATAAACAGAAAAGAAAGAGTATAGTGTACTGAGTCAGTGAGCCATCGTTAATATTGAATTTTGACGGTCGTAAAGTTGAGAATTGTCCTCAATTATTTTTGACGCGTTGCGTCCAGTGTGCATAGGCCTTAATTCCGTTGATTTACAAATCGGTGCCAAGTGCTTATTTAGCACGGTGTTAATGTTAGAACCGCTTTGTGGAATCGGCCTATTGAATATTTGTTTCCGAAGGTCATATCCAAGGGAATCTACGTCTCAGAAAACGACCGTTATATTAATCGTAAGACTCTTATAATTATAAGTGAAACAATTAAAATTAATGTGTTGTTTTAGGATGCCCTTAGATTTACATTACATTTTAGAAATGGACTCACACTTTATTGCTGTGTGATTTATGTAGATATGTATGTATATTACACTTATTCACAAAAAACAATATTATCTTAATTAAAACTGAACAAAAATATTTTAAACAACATGTTATATACTTCACTAAATTTGTAGTTTCTAAATGTTATCTTTGTAAATTTACAATATACCACTCTGGATTGACAATGACACTTTAATTGACTCTTGATTAAAATTGTACCTTTACCGATATCTGGATGTGCCCGTTTTTTTAATGAAAAGGCATATTCTATATATAAATAAAAAGTATGATTAAACCGCATAAAATATTTACAAAAAAATGCACTATTTATATTTGAATGACTTATGTAAAATTTGAATGTTAATGTTCCGTCTCTTAATTGTAAATCTAAAATGCTATGTTGTCATGGTATTTAAAAGAAGTATGTTTGAAAGGGCGTCTAAATTTGATTGGGAAAACCTATAGTAGTGCGATGTATGTACTTATATGTAAAGTATTATATCTTATACATCTAATATATCTATATAACAATATTTACATATTATAAAGTAGTGAACGGTATTAGTGGCCTAATATCACATCATTTACGGAAAATCCTGCGCAAATTATATGGAAGATACTTGCTTCGTATTTATTGGTCAAATATGTCACGAATACAATGATTCTATTTCAGTTTGTGATTTATACTTAAAGGGAAATTTGTCTTGCAGTTTAATATGAAGTAATCTAATCTCCACTAATAGTTTATCTACAATCCTTGTGTGAATTAGAACTAAGAGCTAAAACAATGGGACAATACAGTACTTGTAGTAAGACCAATCTGGATCAGGTAGCCGCCATAAATAGCTACTTGATACTAAACGATTCAGAATTGATTGATCAAATGTTATTTGGAGGTAATGATTCAAATATATTGAAATCCAGGGAACAGTTGGCTCAGAAAGTTGGCGACTTGAGACAGCAATTTCGTCAACACCTCGAAGCTGAAAGTCCGGCGAGTGAAATCGGTGCTTGTATTGCTGATAACTTGTTGTGGTTTTATATCCCTCCAATTATCCTTCTCTTTGGCACCGTGGGCAACATTTTGACCTTCATCGTCTTGTGTCAAAGCTCCATGAATAAGGTGTCCTTCTATGTCTATCTAGCCACATTGACCATTGTCGATGAGCTGATTCTATTTTGCGGACTTTTTCGACACTGGCTCGACCGGCTTATTGGCACTCGAATCGAAGATATCTCCCCAGTACTCTGTAAACTCTCGCAGCTCATTGGGACGACCACCAGTTTTATCTCTGTCTGGTTGATAGTGACTCTGACTGTTGAACGTCTTGTGGTCATCGTACTTCCACTTCGCGCAAGTCAAATTGCCACACCCCGACGCGCCAAAATTCTCACCGGAATTCTCACCATAATCTGTTTTCTTGTAGCGTGTCATTTCATTTACAGTGTAGATATTGTCCCCGATGACTCGACTAACATTGGGGATGGCGGCGTCTGTGCCTTCAAGCCAGAACTCTACATCGTGAACCGAGTTTGGGCCTGGATTGACGCTAGTCTCTACAGCTACATTCCTTTTATTATCATCTGCTCGATTAACATTGCGATTCGGTTGAACATACACCAGGCTAACAAGTACCGCTCGGCTATGTTAGGCGGACGTTTGCGACGGTCGACCCCTTGGAACCTGACTGTCTTTTCAACTACCACAACCAAGAACAACATGTATCTGATCCCTCACAGGTCGGAAAGCACTCGTCAACTCACTGTCATTCTTCTCACGGTATCCTGTGCTTTTCTCATCACTACAACACCGATAGTTATTGTCAAGTTTCTCTCGCTAACACTCACATTCTCAACAACACGTGAACGGTCCAATTTCCAGCTTGCCGACACACTGGCCGAGTTCCTAATGCATGTCAACCACGCGATGAACTTCTATCTCTACTGCGCCACCGGGAGGAAGTTTCGCCAGCAGTTCTGCCACCTGTTTTGTTGTGCACGGCGCGAGGAGCGCATAAGTATGAGTAGGAACAACTGGAACGGAGTCGTCGGGAGTGGGATACCGATGACCACATTCCGGCGCAATGTGGACAACAAACGGAGTCGAATGAACTGAGAGAGAATCGTAGTCCCTTAAAAAAATCAGATATGGATGGTGCGGAAGTATTTTTAGTTATTCTCAAGTATTTAAAAGATACACGACATTAACACTATTCTTTTGATAAATGAATCATTCCTTGTACTGTTTTAATATCTACTTATGGTATACTATACGGCTAATCAAATTGCTTTGTTACTTAATAACTTGTTTCAAATATTTGAGTTTAGGTTACATCAGTTGATACTATATATTGATCAAATCAGATTTTTTCATATAAATAAAAAGTGCTTCTGTGATTTAAGGTTTTTTGTTTTTAATAACGAAAGCATTTGAAACTCAAGTATTTGACTCCTGTTGCTGTGCTACATGTAAACAATAAATACGTCTATTTTGCATAAAATCCATTGACGTTTGCGATCAATATTTACGGATTTACGTTTGATCAGAAGGTTTTGCCTACTTTTGATCATAAGTTATCTAACAATATTTTCACAAACACCAATTATTATAAAGAATGTTATTTAAGACTCATTCTACATATATTCATTTTGCTATTTGTTTATATGTATATTTCAATCTAATGCCTATAATCTATCAAATTATCTTTTCTATCTACGTAATTTATTAAGTTATTTTTGTTAATTTTCAATATTACCTTATACTTAATGAAGTCATTATATATATCATTCGAGATGTTTGTATGGTCCCATTATTATCCTATCTGTTCATATATAATCTGTCGATTTTATTAATTTTGTGTTGATCATATGTCTGTCCATTATATTAATATACCTAATCATCCAACATTCTAGCCTGTTGATTTATTTGCGCCAATTAATTTGTGAATTATATTCATTTTCTTTTTTGATTTTTGTTATTTTAATCTTCAAAATTATAAAGAAATTGAAATTAATACTTGTTGTATTGTCTTTGTTTAAGACAAAGGCATTTATACATTTATAAATTTCATTTATATATTAAAATCTTGAATTTTGATGATTTTCAGACCGTCACGTAATATTGTAAAAAATGTATTATACCTCAATAAACCTTATTTAAAAATACCACGACACCTGTTTTTAATGAAGCCCTCCCTCATGAGATTAAAATTAGATATATTTGCTTAAAAGAAATATGTACAAGGCATTTAGATATATTATATTAGGCATATATATTAATCCATCCTGTAAATTTTTCTCACGCCTGATGCTGGTTTTCTTAAAGCAAATTATATTAGTCATCTCTTAAAAAAGAATTTGGTTAAAATTTTTTAAGTAACAACTACATCCAAAACACTTTTTTACGCAACCAACCTTTTTTAATCTTTAAATTTTGAGTAAAATTTTAATTTGTTTGAATTTTTTGTTTGCTAAAATCATATGCATACAAAAAAATTATAAAACATCTTGTTTCTTAATAAAATATAAATCACATTTAGCTAAATTTCTCGTTATATATTAGTTCAAATTTTGGTTTTCGTTATAAAATCGCACTTGTATTAAATGTTGATTAATTTATGTGATAATTTGTATTTTACTTGAAAAATAATATTATTAATTATTGCAACGCTTACTATATAGCAACATATAAATTCTTAATAAAATATTGTAAAAATGTCGTTAAAATAAATAAATATGAAATAAAAATATGAAATAAAGCAACAAACAAATTTGCAGTAACTAATTATTTTGTTCTGTTCATAAAAATGTACCAATTATTAAATACTTTTAAAATACGACTGTTAAATCTAAAATACTTACGATTTTACAACCAAGAAAAAGTATATTGTTCATTACAATTTATTGATTAATTAAATATATAATATGTAGTAAATCTAACACTAGCGCATATTGCATCAATTTAACCAAAGTAGTATTGATAAGGAAATGAAATATGAAATGCATATATTATATTTCAAAATATAAAACCTGCTCTCATTTTAATAAAAATATGTATTTACAAATCAATCTTGATCAATATTAACCGAAACTAACTTTTTCGGCATGTTTTTAGCACAAAATATTCCGTTGATTTTAATTGCACCCATCTTTTATTCAAAGGTAATAATTACAACATTCACATTATATCATGCTTTGATTAAAGTTAACAAATAACCCGGTTTGAAACTTATACATGGAATATATACCATAGGATTTTCCAAAAGAGTGTCGATTTTCAATTCGGTTCCATACTTACTAAATGGGGCACACTTACTATTACCCTGAGTATACGTAGATGTTATCCATTGAAATGTATGGTATATTGTACAATCGATCTCGGAGCTCTATGTACTGTTAAATATTATCCGAATTAAAGGAAATCTGAGTTATGCGATTTACACGATTACATATTCGCTTATATGTTTATTATGTAGATACTACCTTTGTGTTTTCCATATTATACTATTTAAATATTTCTAGATATATCTATGTATAGAAATATGGTACCGAACACGGTAGGTATGCATGAACGGGTTAAAAATCCGAGTTAAAAATCTGGATAAAAGATTAAACAAAAATCCGATTTAGATGATTTATACAGATGAGGGGTCTCTACCTACTATGTAGATGAGGAGCCCTTATCTATATAGATGTGAGGCCCTTACCAACACAGATGTGAAGCCCTTTATACCTATAACACAGATGTGGGGCCCTTACCTATAACACAGATGTGGGGCCCTTACCAACACAGATGTGGGACCCTTACCTATAACACAGATGTGGGCACCTTACCTATAACACATATGTGGGCCCCTTACCTATAACACAGATGTGAAGCTCTTACCTATAACACAGATGTGAAGCCTTTACCTGTAGCATAGATGCGGAGCCCTTACCAACACAGATGTGAAGCGCTTACCTACATAAATTAGGGTCCCTTTCCTAAACAGATGAGGGGCCTTTACCAACATATATGAGGGTCCCTTTCCTAAACAGATGAGGGGCCTTTACCTACACAAGAGCGGCCGTAGCCCCTTTGAATTTCGTACTAATTAGATATATTATATTGTAATAAAACAAGCGAAATATGCTTTGTTTTAAAATCTTGTATAGTTTTGGTATAATTGCATAACTGTATATTCCTGCAATATGCAGTCATTTAGCGCCTGGTGCCTGTCCCATGTTTAATATTAAAGGTATATATATGTAAGTGGATTTCATGAGTTCTATGAATGGTATTTTGGACTCACTTTGATACTAGATACATATGTTGGCCTCTGTTAGGCGCACATACTTGGCCTCCTTTCTGGTAATGTCCTCAAATCCCTAGAAATAAATCTCTCTGCAGTCTGTGTCTTCTTATGAAATACCAATATTATATTAAATGTTAAAAGTTAGAATAGAATATTATTGTTCAGTCTCAACAAATTCAAATAAAAGCTACAATCAGTTCAACAAAAATGTTTAATATATAAAAATACATAAGCTTTGGGTTTACCTAGACCCTAATCATGCGTAAACACCGAAAGGGTATTTAAATTTACATCATTAGTTAAATCATATGACAAAATAAGATTAAAATATATAAAAGAGACACATACAAAGCTTTTGATTAGATAATAATAATTTGATTTACAAGTACAAGTACAAGTACAGGTTATTAATAAGAAACAAATTTAAAATTGATCCATTATTCAGACAGAGTTCAATTTTTCATAAAAATAGAATAAGTTATTATATAGAGATAATAGTAGAACAAAGAAGTTTAAAAGTAGATAAAGGGAAGAAGGTACAATCCCAAAAAAAGATCATGATGTAGAATTAATTAAACATTTGGCGATATGACTATTTATTAACAGGAAAAAACCCAGTATATATAATATAACATGCACGTCCTCAGGGCAAGTGGGGAGTCGTCGGGTACAAACGGCCTCCCTTCAAATAACCAAAATGTAATTACAACTGGCGACAGTGTATTGACGCTCTACATCTAAATAGATGAGAAGTCCCGCACCTGTGTTCACTTTTTATTTAATTTGTGTTTACACTACATACATATACAAGTATAGATAATAATGATATATACTGCTGTACATTTTATTAATTAAAAATCCGTATATATGTGATGCCATGGTATATGACTCTCTATGTGGAACATATGGGAACAAAATGTATGTGTAACAAATCATTTATACGTTAATATTAATATTCCAAATTATGAAATCATATATAATACGTATATGTACTTAAATAGGTAATTTTTACCAACAAATATAAATTATGTATGAACATTTTTCTTCAAACCATAAAATTATACACTATTCTGGATTTGCCGTCACCATATGTTGTCGTCAAAATAAGCACTATAAATTTACGAAAGTCTATAAGTCTACGAAATGTATACATTATACTTTATACCGTAGACTAAATATGTGTGTTTACATACACGTGGATTAATGACTGAAATTGTATAAACTATTAACTGAAAAAGGCTTAAATTTATCTAATTATTTCCTTGGAGGCAAATTTGCTGTTGGGAGGTTGCACTGTACCCTTAAACCCAGCTTTTATCTTTTCATCTTCCACGACAATGTACCTCATCATGAAACTGCCCTAGACTCAATTTCATATAATATACACAGTACAGCCAATGTAACTTGGGTGTTGAAGGTCTTCAGAGGTCCTATAACATTCCTAGAAGAAAGGTTGACCCTAAATATATTATTATTTATTATCTAGTATATTTTCAGTGTTTTACGTTTGTATATTCTTCGTATACGTAAAGGTATTTTAATACTGTCTCTACTTTATCTCATGTTTTACATCAATACATATTCTATTTCCCCTTTGGTTAGTATGTAAAAATGTTCTATTGCCTATACAAGTCCGTGCGTTTCCATTTATATGTATACTATCCATTGTTGAATGAATGACATATTTTATTTAATGTTATCATTACAAAAAATAAGTGGACAAGAGATGTTGTGCTGTGAATATTACTTTTTTGGAGACAATATTTAATGTTCAATATACTTTGACTAAAAAGCTTACCGTATTATAGATTCACATAAGCTAATTACGTACCCGTTTTCGGAATTTATAGAACCTACGAGTATGACTTGTACTCTCAACCTTATTAATGCAAATGTCTTGCCTGTTCAGTTACAGTCGTATTTCAGATGCCGAGCTATAAGTACCTACTTTTAGTACTAACGCTAAGACTAAAATCTGGACTTGCTAGTCCGAAGTGCTAAATGTTTATTTCAAAAGGTTGGGACTATAACTGCCCCACGGCCACGGTTCTAAATTTTTCGGGCACACATTTTATTGTTCTCTTTGTCCGATTGGCTTACGCCTTTGTCGCTAAATGATGGTTGAGCCTTTTGATATACTGTTATCATGCATTTAACTATAGGAATTATCGTATATTAGGTACAAGCTATGTATATATATGACATACTGCAGTATAAAAGTATATGTAGGAAACATAATCTGCTATTAATTAAATTACAAGTCTGTAATGGTTGCTTTTATGCTTATTTCACAACAATTTAAAGCAATGGATTATGTCGTAACTAACATATTCATTAGAATTAATTATAGAAATTATTAGTAGGGTATAGATAGAATTTTCTTGATAATATAATATAATAAATTATGATGATTAATTATTCATCGATAAAAAAATGTAAAACAATAATTAAGAATTGATTTATTTAATTTTACTAAATTTATTTATAAAACCATAAGTGAATTGTACCACATAGTGTATTATTGTATCCATATCAAACAATTACATAAGGAAGATACTAATAAATCGTATCATATAATTATAGGACATATATTAAGCAAACATTTTATTTCTAGATTTTTTACGTGTAAGTATATTTATGTTTTATGTTACGTAATAATTAAAATGCTGTTCATTTCCATTTATTTGATCTATGCAGTTTTAAATGATTTTAATTAATAACAAACACACAATTCATGTTCATAGTTTTGGAAAACAATTAGAAAATATCAATTATTTATACAAAGTATAGATAAGTCTGGTTACACAGTGATGATATAAGAAATAAATATAATTTAGTCCAAAGTTAGCACGGGTTAAATTTTTTTCTATGTTTCGCACTATGGGTGCTAAGTTTATTTGTCTTCTGCAAAACTAAATATCACTAGCACGTGGATTTATTCTTAGCCCACCTAATGCGGCTGCAATTGAATATATTATATACGTAATCAGGAGTTCTAAGAGTACACCTACAGTTCTGCGTAGATAGAGACCCTAGATGTGGGGGTAATACAAATTACATTAATCTTACACAATTCACTGTCACATTAATAAGCTACCATAAATTGGGGTTTAAACCAGAGAAAACCCTGAATAGCCCCAACCATAGTTTAAGCCAAAGAAGGTTTTATTGTATTTGCAATTTTTATGACTCGCTTAAGCTAACTCTATGTACACATACATATATTGTAATATTTATACTATTGAATAAAAAAACGTTATTAGAGTCATATGAATAAAGTTAACAGTTTGATAAATTATTGACATATAAATTCATATGAATAAAAGTAGCAGAGTAGTAGGGAAGGAGCGTTTCGAACTCAGTCACGTGACGTGCGGGGGCGGGGGGTGGTGAGTCATGCTC
>JAYRBW010003787.1:0-13828 GCA_036023295.1 Invenusta paracnida | reverse complement strand
TCTAGGCCGGTTCTATTTTATTTTAATCTTTTTGACCCGGGTTCTATTGGAGACCCGGGTTCTATTTCATTTAACTTTTTTTGACCCGGGTTCTAATAGAGGAAACACGGTACATATTTCTACAGCTAGATATTATGCTACAGGTACTTATACTAGTATAAATATAATATAAGTATACTATACAGTATACTGTGTTTATAGTTTTATGCCTAGTCTTATTCACGACTTACACGCGCCTGTAAATATTGGTATGTAAATAATGGTATTCGTAATATTTAGAACATGTATGCGTGATTACCTGATGTATTTTCTGATAATTTGCATTAAATTTAATAGCTTTGTTGGGTACTTTATGTACAATACATGTATTTATAAATAATAGTACACAAATCTTATGTGTGAATCTAGTTAAATGAATACATACAATATGATTATTGTACCTAATTAATTAATTATTTAATTAATAGCTAAAATTATCCGTAATGTATAGTTTATAAACAAATAACGCTTGACGCGTAACAACCACAAATACGTTTCATTATTTTGTTAAAAAAATTGTTTGGATTATATTATGTGCCGTTATTAGTTATTTTGCTCTAGCAATACAAAACAAGTTATCCTTAGATAATGTGCCTGTGTGTGTTTATTCTGTAAAATTGCTGTCTTAAACATTTAATTCATAATTAGTGGTCAAATAGAAAATCAAGATATATTAAAACAATTAAATGAACTTGTATTTTTTACACAATATTTTAAATGTGATATTGTATAATATTAATAGTATTGAATAACACTATTTGATATATTAATAAAAATATTAACACTAGTAAAAAAATTGGAAATGTGTAGTAATTTATAGCAATTATAGCAAACAATATTATCAACTAATTTTAATATACCCTCTATAAATAAGTGTTTACTCATTTTTTTCTGTAGGTAGCCAAAGGTTGTGCCGGTTATTAAGAAATATTTTAAAATGCAAATTGGCCCCAATTCAACTAAACACAAAAGACAATTAATGATTCCAATCTAATATAAATGTTAATTGTCATAAAAATGTATGATTGTAGTGTACTTTTGACCAGTATATCTATAAGTTAAGTCTCACGTATCATATTAAGATTGAAAGCTTTCGTATTAGAGGAAGAAGCAAACTGTTAGACTCTCATGATATATAATGTTAGCGGAAATAGGCATAATTCTGCCACAGATATTCGAGTCAAGTGAGTATGAAGGCTTTTTTCAGTGTACTTTTTAGTCTGTATAGTATTCAGTGGTACACTTGTAAATGTAAAGTCTTGTATTGCGTGGAAAAATACAGCATTTTCAAATTATATAGATGTGGAATGCTATATGAGTAATACAATACAATAATATATAAATCATATATATAAATACCAATGAATACTATACAGACTAAGTCCATTGAAAAAAGCCTTCATGCTCACCTGACTCAAATATCTGTGGCAGAATTATGCCTAATTCCTGGATTTATGCATAAATCTAGCGAATACGGTGTTTGTATCCGTTTATTGGTTGAATAAATATTATGGTATTGTTCATAATAAATTGAAAATATATCTGTATACATACAGGGTGACCCAAAATATCGTTGACAAAAAAATCAAGATGAACAAAGTGAATAAGTTTATTTTAAAAGAGCTACCGGTGCTGAATTACTTTTCACAGTTTTTATTTTAATATTTAAAATAAATATAAAAAAGCACTTTGACATTTTAAAATAACTTATTCATGTTGTTCATGTTGTTTTTCTTTATCCACGTTATGTTGGGTCACCCAGTACGTATAAATGCATAATAATAGAAAAGTTGTTAATATTAATCCTACTCTAGAAACGCCCTCCACATCGCCTGCACCCTTGCTGACAAAGCCCTCGAAGCACAGGCCTGCTACAGTCTGGGGAATGCCTTCACCCTGCAGCGGGACTATCTGCGCTCGGTGAAGTACCACATGCGTCACCTCCATATCGCCCAGGAGTTGTCAGATCTTGTGGGTGAGAACTGGGCCTGTCGCAGTCTGGGAATGGCACACTCGGCTTTGGGGAATCGGGAGAAGGCTCTCCACTTTACCTCACGGCATCTACAGATATCAGAGGAGGTTAGTGCCTTTAATTGGCAGTAATCTTTCATTAAAATATAGATACATACTAATGATTTATTATACATAGAAGTAGGATACAATCAAATTTCAAAGAATACACTGTAAATATACTTTCATAGAAATATACCGTTAAAGGTGTCGAGGTTTTTGGATGAAATCAAGGGTAGTTTAATTAAAAAGTATAAGACATCTTTTAGTGAAACATCATTCTGAAAAAATGTATGCATTAATTGATAAGAAAATACACTAGTTCTCAAAAATATCTTATAACTGGAATAGTAATGTGTACAATTTATGTTTCTAATTAAACATAATAATACATTCCGGAGGTATAGTGTAAAAAGCAATTATACACTTGTACTCATTTGTAATTGAGTTTTATTTTCGCTTTTGTCGTTTTCATTTCCATTTACAAGACTGACAATTAAATTTTAGTACTTAGTATTAAGTATTACAAATTTATACCATCATGGTACAACTCATATTTGGGATTTTAATTTATATACATTTTTTCACTTTTGCTGCTATTCTGAATTTATAATTAGTAAATTGTTTTATAGGCTAAAACCCTGAATCATCGTAGAAAAGGTACATTTTAATCAATATCATATTGTATAAAAATAGTCTCCATTAACTCCATTAACTCCAAGCGGTATTTAATAGTATCTTATTAACGTAGATTTTATTTTTTAGCAGTTTTAAAATTAAACCACGAGTCACGACCATTTCCGCCTTTCGGGATCAACTCAGTCTAATAATAAGTTTTCGAATTTTATTTTACTGTCCTTGTTTTAAAGTACATAATTGTTTTCTTCTATTTTGTTGTATATAATTAACTAAACTATAAAGGAATTTAATACAACTGACTATTTTGGACATGTATTTTTTAGTAATTTTCTTCAAATTAAATTATATTAATAAGGCTAGATGTCATGGTTTTGTGTGGTATTTAAAACGAAAATATTTTGGCTCCAGTGGCTCAGGAAAATGGTAGCAAAAAGTCTCACAATATCAATATTTAAACTGTTATGATCTCAATAGTCTCTCGAGTAATATTTTTAGTCAGGTAAAAAATATATACAAAAAACTATTGTTACACATTCCCTGTATAACCAAAGGCTTAAACGAATAACAATTTTTAGCATCTTCTCGATAAGTCAATAAATTGTAGGAAAATCCTAGATTACCAGTCTAGTTAATATTTATATTATGTGCTCGTATATCTCGCATCTATTGATACAACTTTATAATTATGAGTTTCACATCTGTGTTTATCTAACTCTTATGGCGCTCTTATATTAACACAAACAAATTTATATATTTCTACAACCAACCAATAAACAACGGCAGATCGGAGACGAAACAGGAAAGGCAACAGCCCAACAGTTTCTCAAGGAGCTACAACAATGTCCTGTGGTCAGTGATACCATGACCAGCACCAGTGGCTCCGAATCCATTAGTCTCACCTCAGCAGCCGCCTTTATCAACTCTGCCAGTAAGTTAGCTAACTTGGGTTGGTAAAAGTATTAGAGTTTATTATTGTTCTAAAGACTAATTATAAATATATAAAAAATTCTATGGAAAACACTTAATTTTATATAAAAATTAGTTTCGATAAGTGCGATTCTTCTTTTTAAATATTATACCTGAAATAGCGAATGTTGTAAAACTACAGATTTGAGTAGTAATGTATGTCCTTATGCTATAGATACTTTTAGTGATATATTTAAAAGTATATTATTTGGAATTATAATTAAGTTATTGCTTTGTATTTCATTATAAAGTGAAGCATTTTGTAAGTTTTTATGCGTCTAGTATATTACAAATGCACTATTTTTATCCGGCTACGAATATTTCGACAGAACACCCAGTCAGAATACTGAATAGAAGATCAATAAAAGGTGATTATTCTGTTTTTTTATCCACGAGACTCTGGACAAGGGAAATGGAAATCTTTTTTTAATTGTCAGTTCAACGTATTACTCTATGATTATGATATTTTATTATATAGTACTATAACATAATAGATTTGTCTTATTTCATGTAAGTAAGTACTCGTTTTTAGTAATCCAGCAAGGGCTTAGTAAAAGCTTGAGATATTCTCCCTTCCTCAGATGACTCAACAGTCAGACGACTGAGCAAAGAACAGTTAGATGGTTGTCCTTCAACAGGTGTTCCACAAGTTGCGGCTCCGACGCTGGTACGTGCCCATATAGATCTATTATGTTTGCCCGCATAAATATAAAAATTAATTTTGTAGTTTTGAGTGCAAATTCTAAATTCCACAAACAGAAAAGAATAACAATCGAAGCAGTAGTAATATCTAACCGTTTCAGCTTGACCTTTATGTAATAGTAATTGTATTATAAGTTTATCCATAATTACACTTAGTTTGTTGTATGTATGCCTACGTATTTAGAAATTTGTTTTGATCATTAGACAGTATCCGTAGCGTCCACTGAATGCATAATTTTGATTATTTTTAGTTTAAAAATGTATTTGTATTTTTTTAATACTTTGAACAAAACTAGAAATATAAATAATAGAACATCTTCCTTAAGATAAAGTTAAAAAGTTGTCACTACAGTAGTTCTTAGTATGTTTATTATAACGTACTGGCCAAGAACCTCTAACACCATTTATCCGTCTTGACCAATCAGATCGCACTAGAGCCTCCTGAAGACGACGACTTCTTCTCGCTCCTGAGGAAGTGTCAGTCACGCCGGATGGATGAACAAAGGTGCAGTTTTCGTATGGAGGATGGCGAGGATATTGACGGTGGCGGTGGTGTTAATCCCATCAATGCTCAGGAAGACTTCTTGGATCTTGTGGCTGGAGTACAGGTTCGTTGAAACCATATTTTCTAAATAAATTGTTCCTAAAAATAATGCAAAAATGTATTGAAAAGGAATAGATATCATGAAACATGATTAAATAATTACATTTCTATGGTGACGGAGTGATCTATATTTACATATATAGTCAAATTTTAAAAGTCTAAGGGGGCGGGTTCAATGGACGTTGTTAAAAGACCAAGCAGATATTTCTATACATTTTTAATCTTAAAAAGGCGAATTATTAAGATTTACAGATAGGCTAATGTTAGCGCTTATAAATTAATAAAGTGAATATTACAGAATATTTGCAGCTATAATCCTCAAATCTTAAATTATTTGTAATCCCAAAAATCAACCTATATCAATTACATGAAACAAATAGTACTTTTAAGCACAAAATGATGCAAGACTCGAAAAGAATAAAATATTTACTATTTAGATATAATCTTGTAAAATTACAGATACCAGTGGATAGCAAAACGTAGATATCTCTCAAACTTTGAGTAAAGGGGTGCATAATTGAAGTAAATAATAAATTACATAATAGATTATACAATAAAAATATTGCACTACAGAGACTTTATAGTTGTGGGGCAACATATATGACGTAATATTATGTTGCCCCTAATACTTATAATGCTATTTTTTTAAGGTATTGTGTTCTACCATTACTACAATACAATTTTAGTGTGCATTAAGTTATCATTGATACAATGAGGTTACTTTACACTTGGTTTCGATTAATCACCTCTAAAATATCTCATTATTTGTAAAGCATAATATAACATAATATTCATATACTAGATTATATTATATTACTTTTATATGGATAATTAAGCTCTAATTTTATATTTAAAATTTATTTTAATTGTGTAATTTTTACTTTTATAATATATAATAATAAGACGACGAAAAATAAATTGGAAAAATAAAAGGCTCAACTTCAAATCTATATTGTGTGTGCTATACATATTAGCAATAACAGAGAAATCTATTAACAAGATAATTGCGGTGGATTAATTCATAGTTCGCATTATATATCTTATTTGTATATCTAAGGGCTATTTTTGTTTGGTATCTCCACACCACATTCAGGGATGCCGTATGAACGATCAGCGTGCAGCTTTGCCCACCTTCCCCGGTCTGCGGGCTTCTCCTGAGGTGCTCGGGCAACTTATGGACGGTAGCAACAAGGAGAACAAAGTGCCCGATGATGCATTCTTCGATATGCTTATGCGTTGTCAGGTATGTTTAAATCTCTTATATAATCTATCTGACTAACTAGTTACATACTTTTAATTTATATATCAGTGTGATAATTATGTGTTAGATTTTTTTTTACTTTCATTTAAAGTTTAGGTGTACTTTATTTCTGTATTCATTGTAATCAGATATTACATTTCTTGTCTCCAAAATACTCACTATTATCTAGTTACTAGATACTAGTGAATATCTTGAAGACAAAACATTAATGTTTTTTAAAACTATTTTTTAAGTACTATATATATATCTATTAATCATGTCTCTAAAATATATTAAAGAGTGTATATAAAACTATATAGCAGTTATATAGAGTAGAAGAAAATACCAAGGTTCTAAGGTCTATTTTTTAGTTTATTATGAGTTTAAGTTTATGTATAATAAATAAATTCGCATATTGAAATGGTATATATATTAGGGCTCTTATTAAATTTATATAACTAACAGTTCCTCACAAAAGAATGAACCAAAATGTTGATTTCATTGAATATTCTTAGAGTCTTTAAGACACATTTACTTAAACGTCAGATGAAAAGGCATCAAACATTACATATTATATTCATAGCTAATTTTATCTGATTCAAACCAATATTCATAATTTGTGCAATTATACAACTTTTTATCTACTACTAGTACCATAATATGTAGTATCGAATATATATACTATAATTGCATAAATTTCTTAATTTACTTAGGATATAATACAGTTTTTATTTATTAATTCTTTTTGTAGGCGACTCGTATTGATGATCAACGGAGCAGCCTCCCAGACCCTCTCATTCTAAAGTCGCCAACCGTTCCAAACGAGGATTTTTTTACATTAATCACCCGTCTGCAAGGGACACGACTAGATGAGCAGCGCTGCAATCCACCCATTCTCGACTTCACTGTCCCCGCTCTCGTCTCTGATGGTACCGTTGCAACCGCCAGTGGTGGTGCAACCATTCTCATGGAAACTAATCGTACCTCACCACCAACAGTGCAAATTTCCACTAGTCAAAGTTATCCGGGTCACCTGACGACCGGTGCTAACAACAATAACACAGAAGCGTCAGTTTCCGGTGGAGAATCTTCTACAGGGGCTGGCGCTTCTGGTGGTGGAATTCTGAGAATTGGACGACATTCTTCTAAGAAGAACAAAAGTTCCAAGTGATTATTTGTTAATTTATCGTTCAATAAATTGATTATTGGTTTAATAATTATTTGCATACCGCCAAGCCGAATTCGGTCCGACAATTCAGATGATTAATATTTCTTTATGCTAATTTTTAATTTCTAGTGGGTTCAACTCCGATTGATAAAACAGCTAAGACGCCGTAACCCTTAAATGTGATGGATTAGTCGGATACTACACTTTCAACACAGTTATTTTTTAATTAATCTATTATGGATACTTTTGTTATTTCTCTTTTTCAAATTTATTTATATAGAAATCATAGGAAATTAGGTATTGTCCAGTAATTATATATTACATGAAAGCCCCGTTTGTTAATTCACGATCACACTGATCTATCAAACAACAGTGATATTCTGCCTTGACCTTGCTGAATAGACTTACCTCTTGCTACCGCCACTACGTCATATGACTTACTATTATAAAATACTACTGGCATGTATTACTCACTACGCCGATTAGTCATAATTTCTCTTTTCTGATAAACAAAGTCAGCAATAATATACCGGCCACAATCCATTTAGGTTATTGTGTTGTTATTTACACGTGATACAGTTAGTCACTGCGTATAAAACTCACTGATTTTTATTTATGTATTGCTATTTACTGAACCAATCTTTTTGATTGTCAACACTGTTATTTCTTAATTCCAAAAGATAACCAATCAATATCGATTTGTATTATCGATCCGTATTACTATATACTTGATTATTGTTTTTGTTTTATTCGTATCTTCATACAACAGATAATTATCCACTAGATATTATTACGTAATACCGAACAGAAACACACATGTACGATTACATAATGTGATTGTATAACTTGAATTTGTATGTATGAACTTAACAAATACTGTTATGCCAGTATTATTGATCCTGTCCCCCACCCTCACACTACGATTTTGTTATTTATGTACAGACATTCAGGACCCACGTTACATGTATATGTGGTCAATGGGATCTAAAAATTAATTTCTCCAAGATGCTTTCGTCATGTATTTTTTGCTGACTGTATTCTCAACTGCCCACCTCCTCACTTCAGATCTCACCACTTTGATAAATCAAGTAATAAATTTCTACACTTGTGTGCATTTGAAATTCTTGTATGTATGTATGTATGTATGTATGTAGAATCTATTTTAGCAACACACCCTCTTCTCTCTTACTACCCATTTGTGCATTTAGCGAAAACAATCTCTTGTTCGCACGTGTAATCACTAGATATCGCTGATAAATGAAGCTAGTCGGTTTCCTTATGACCTCTGTTTTCAATATCTTGCTGTATGTATGTATGTATGTATGTATGTATGATTTGATCTCTCAATCTTGGTCATTAAATCTATTTTCCCTTCGCTCCAACCTCCACCCCATCCCGTGTTTCATACCTCTTTCTTGGTCTATCACTGTAACCAGAAATAAATTCTTTGATATCTACTGTTAAATTTCTTTTTTGTGTTCAATTTTACAGATTAATACATTAATAGACTCAGAATGATGATTATAAAAAGAGCTCAATATTTAAAATTTAAAATTAAATAATTTTTTTATTATATATTGAAATAAATAATTAACATTTAATGGAACAATTGGAGATAACTTGTGGTATTCAATGTACTCTTTGTCGTTTTTCTATTTTCTTGAAAATTGAATATCAACTTATTGAATGTATATTTCAATTTATGCAAATTAAAAGTCACTCTTATATGGACAGTTTTTCTCCTTTATTTTTTAATGTAGTTTAAAGTTTTCACTTGTTTAAATTATGCTTAACATAGTTCAATTTACTAATTACTTCGAAGCATTTCAAAATCTTTCAATTTCTTGAATAATGAGAAATATTAAGTATAATCATTGGTTAGCTAATATTCTTATCTTAAAAATATTAGTCAAGCTTAAGACACATTTCCACCACATTTAAAATACATTTAATTGTTTTAGTTTCACTTGTTTTCATTAATTGAAGCCGGCTATACAATATAAAAATTATTAACTACATGTAGTTTTAATTGAAATAATTTTTATCAGCATTACATTGCTTATCTTATTGTGCTCTTTTTGCTGTTTTATATGCCTATGAAGTGTTATAATACGATAAATACACACCTTGTAAATGAGAATGCATGGTAGTATTACGATTTTAATATCACATGTGTGGAATATTAATTTTAGACATTTTAGACAAATGTGCTTGCACAATGTTAATAGACTAAAGTATATTTTTAATTTACTACAAGCTGCTAAATGTAATCTATGTGAAATCCTATGTACAACATTTATGTAAACAATTACAGTGCACTTTTTCTTTAATTAATTAAAATGTACTTTTATAATAGCAAATATATGTTAAAGGAATGTAGAAATAACAAAAATGTATAATACATTTTCTTAAAAACATGATGCATCATTTGTAAATTTCATCCATATATAAAAGAATAATATGAAAATAATAACAATGTTGAAACATAACTTAAAAAACTAGTAGATAGGTTTTTTATTAGCTATATTGTTAACTTCTATTTTACGAAAATATAAACTTGATACTTTTATATATATAACATATGTATTCCATGTTTAACAATAACTTAATTGTGTACGAAAAATTAGTTTAAAAACTACAATGATTTCAATAAGAAATTAAATAATCAAAATGGGAATAGCACACTTGAGTTGGAATTTAAAATAATTTTTATTTATTCATGTGACAGTTGTCTTATTGGCATGTTATACTTTGATATAATTTACAAAATCACATATATTTGATTTTATTACACAATCTGAACTAAATATAAGAAAACCTTGAAAAATACCATTATGCTAGCACAATTTAATTAGGGAATGTCATCATATAAAACAATTAGTAGAAAATGTATTGCATAATTAATAATCTATACGTTATAAATTCTACATTCATTTCATTGAGAATATACTTTTAGTTAATCTAGTTTATTGTAACTAGTTATTTTTGTACATAATTACTTACTTATCATGTACTTAAAATTAATTTATGCTATTTTTCTGAAAAATACAGTTATTTGGGGAAATGCATTTCTCAGGATAACGGAATTCGTTTAAGTCATATAAATGCTTAACAATATTTAAACATCGGTAGCATTTCATAAAAAGGATATATTATACGTATGAGGTATGACTAAGTAAATTGCATCATATTTCGTCACCAATATATTAAAAGGTACTTATTTATTTATATTAATAGCTTTTATAATAGGCGTCATTTTAAATTAATACATATTAAACCTCAACATTCTTAAAGGCATATGACATACTTTTATGTTTTACAAATAGTACGATTAAAATTTGTGTAGGTACTCAAGCCTATGTCAACGAAAAACTAGCATGAGAGTGTATTTTTGTATACACTACTAGCTCTAATGCATCTACGCCCAAATATCCTTTTAGAAAGTTTAATGCACTACGACTGGCTGGTGTTTATTATGCATAAAGGTCTTAGAGCTAGAGTGCGCATTGAAAGAAAGCCACGTGCTGGGTAGCTTTCATTCTGGCCTCGACCAACAGTTTACGTTTACAGGCAAGCTAGTCACACCCACCAAAAACTCAGACAGTTCTACCCAAAATAATGTACGTTTCGGTGTAGTTTTTGCGAAGCAGGCGTCAACGAAGTACCTAAATGTATAAGTCATGGTAGCCAGGCAATCACTTAAGCTTTGTTTGGGTTCTCGTGTACCCATTAGACCTTGTTTTCTCTCAATGGGAGGTGTGTCGCACGATAAACAGCTGCAGCCAATGAAATCATGCCGACAACCTAACTAGCTTACTAATTTGAAACAGCCAATAAGTGAACTACGCATTCAACGTAATTGTACCACAGACGACAAAAAGCTACCAACTCTAGAACTACATTTTGCAGTACAGATAAGCTTTAATCTGGTCAATGTAAACACACTTTCAGTTCAAGTTAGTTAGAAGCTCTCGTTACGTAGTTTGGAGCTGAGTAAAGTTCACTGATTTAATCTTCGCTGGTTTTGTTTTGCGCTGTACTGTGCGACAGATTCGTAATGCCCATTGACTTCTATCCGAGGCGATGGGTTGTGGCGGTGATTCTTCAACTTCTTCTGGTTCTCTCGTCAATGAATCACATTGTTCGTTGTGGTGTGGTCGTTACTACCGATCCCCTTGCCAGTCAAATCATAAAACTGCTCCAGAAAGGTCGCGCTTCCGAGGCACAAACTGCTCTATTGAACCTGAGGATATGCTGCACCCGACAAATCAACCATCCAATGGGCGGAGTAATCAATACGCCATGCTGTCGTGGATTGCAGGCAATTTTCGGAAATCGATGGACCTTTGCACTCCTCCCAAGATCAACGTATCAGCGTTTGACTCATTAAGGAATTTGGCTGGCCAACCCAGTCTGAATCTCATTGAACTGTCTAAATTTTGGACAGTACACCTTTATATCATCGAAATCTATTAAAAAAATTGTGAGTGTTTTCCATAAGAGCTCTGTACCTTTCCAAAATTAATATATTTTTCCTGTCAAACCGATAATGTTATATTATTACAGACAATATTGATTACATTGACAGTTGTGCTGGATGTGGACATCTTACTACGGATGAACTAATTTATTTATGTGATGTTCCTACTTTTCAAGGAATAAAGACTAAGTTATGAATAAAAAGGTTTAAACTAATATGTAATCAAATTACTTTTTTTTATAAAATGATAATTGTAAAAAAATCCAAGGAAATAATGTGTACCGATAAATCACTGATTTATCAAGATTGCCAACTAAATTGATGTAGTTATACAACCTAATAAATTCATTACTATTTTTAAAAAACAAAAAATTGGTTTGGCTGGATTAAATTTTAGTTTGAATGCTTATACAGGGCGATATAATTTTTATCCAATATATTCAAGTGTTTAATAGATTAATATTTACGTTTTATTCATTATTATTTTTTCTTAGTCTTGTTGACGATTTTTCAGATGTGTCAATAGAGACCAATTTTGTGAATCTCTTCATAGTTAACTTATTCTTGGAGTACCTAATAGTGCATTTTTTATAATTTCAATGTCGCATAGAAAGCACTATATACATTGGCTGACACTGTGCACTTTTATTAAAATCTCTATACATTCATTTTAGATCAGTATTTGACCTTATTATCTTTGACTGTTTATATTGTTTTATGCTTGCATGTACAACAAATATTTGATTTATTCAGATTATTATTACTATGAACGTTAAATATAATGGAAAACTACTCATTACATTTGTACAGTTATCTATTCTTTTATTTTTTTGTAAACAATCCTTTTTTGAGTTATTATTTTTTTAATTATTCATTTGCATATTTATTATGAAATAATTTCTTTGTTTTGAATAAAAAATATTTTCCACTGTATTTATACTATTAATTAATTAATTTTCGATTATTAGTTGCCTTATTTTAAATTTCATAATAAAAGCAAATTCATATTTTTTATGTTTTTATAAATAAATATAGGAAAAACTACACTTCCCTGTTATAAACGACGTTTATACTTAAATTTAACATAGGAATACTAGTAACTCCATATTCCTAGCTGTTAATATCATAAATTAAGTTAGGTAGTCTTCAACAATATGTGTATTAATAAATAGTACATATACATATATTTCAAAAGGTAAAATAATAAGTAAAACAAAGAAAAGTTGTCAATAAGGTTGATTTCATTAAGTTTTTGGGCAATTTAACAAGGTTAGACTCCGATATATAACATTATTTTATAGTACAGATGAACAAATTGCAACTTATACAAAAGTATATTTATATGTAGAATAGATGAAAAAATTATAATTTAATAACGACAAAATTATATTGTATATAACAATAAATAGATTTTTAAATAAATGTTTTACATATAATGTGTATAAATCTCGTATTAGTTATTTATATTTTATTTAATTAATGTTTCCAATACGTAGATTTTTTTATACGTAGATTTTCTACCTAGATTACGTAGATTTCCAATACGTACATATATTTTTTTTGCAAAATAGGTACATACATTATAAAAGTCATTAATTATAACGAACACTGTATTTTAAATTACTAAAAAATAAATATTGCATAGGTACTCTATAATAGATAGTAATTATAATGGAATTGGTTGTACTAAAAAATAGCGTTTTTAATTAGCAAAGAAATTTTAATTAATATTAAACTTTAAAAGATATAAATAAATATTTTTTAAAACTCAAAGACCTATATATTAATTTTGTAAAAATATACTGGGGTTTTTTTTATTTAGTATTGCGACTAAGCAAGATCTGTTCAGTAGCTAAATGCCGAAAAATTATTGAATTAGTACTTCGAATATCTCTTTAATTATTATCTAAACCTACGGCAGTAGGTTGTTAGCTCATGCAGCTCATGTGAGCAACCTACGTACAGAAGGTATATTAGAAT
>JAYRBW010003786.1:0-35381 GCA_036023295.1 Invenusta paracnida | reverse complement strand
CTGTCAATGTCACAACCAGCCTTATAATTATGTTGCACTGTTCTCTCTACTGTTTTTCTGTTCTCTTATAAATAGCCGATAGAGCATGATTGTCACTCTTATGGGAATGTTATAAGCATGGTAATATTTAAAAGAAAAGAAACAGACATTGAATAGAATGATGCAATATGTTTTCACATTTTAGTAATATTTTAGCTTATTATCAAATTAAATATCTAACCTATTTCTGGTACATTTACTGGTGATCTGTCACTGTCAAAATTAGTCTTCTCTTCTGTGCTCTGTTTTTGATATGATAGTCTATAGACTGAGCATGTTACACATTCAATTAGAGGGTAACTACCAGGTACATGGCAGGACTGGTTTACTTCACTCTAATTTTCTGAGTGTTCTTCTTTTTATAAATTCTTTTACATGGTATTGGGGGATGGTTTGTGAAAAGATGGAAAACAGAGACAGCAGAATGGAGTGACAGGGTGATCAAAGTATTATTATTATTATATGTAGGTACTGACATAATATGTTTTAAATGTTATAGTGTTCCTATATTTCAAAAATGATATTCAGGATATATAATCTAATTCAAGAAATAAGCTCATAATTATGTGCTCATCTAAATGTCATATTGAATATTTGCAAGAAAAAGTTATGTTCATCAAATTGGTTATTTTATTTACAAATAATTATCATATAGCACTAGATGTAGAATACAATATCTATGATAACTATCAAGTCTGGTAAATAATTTATATATTGCTTATAATTAATCTTCAGCTTATAAAATAAATATCTTAACTATTGCACATAATGCATTCAGCTAATTATACAAGAAATAGCTGCATGCAGCTTTTGTTGTTTAATTTTATATTACATATCTTTGCGCATGCAGTGTTATGCTAAATAAACTTATTCTGTGTACCTACTGCATAATATACTATTATAATACCTGCATGCTATGGACACACCGACTACATATACATTAGGTATGTAGGATAACTACTAAATATCAATAGCCAATAAAAATACATTAACTTACAAAATTTGATTTCAAATTTTTTACAGCCATTGGGCAGGTGAACTTTTTGAGATTACAATACCATTGTTAAAAGGTTAAATCATGGGTGTCTATACAGCATGCAGATATTTACATTGTACTAAGAATTAACCAATTGTTTACCACTAAAGTTTATATAGTCGAAAATGTATTAGTACATTACCTAAGCACAGTTAAATATATTTATTAGAAGAGCCGGTGAAAACTAACAATGGCCATACTTAACCTTTTGAAGAGGATTATTGTTAATTGATTTTATTGTGCTATACTCTAAACAAAAAATGTTTGTGACTTTTAGTCTCTTTAATCCCATTCTCTCAAACAAGATGTGGGATCTCATAAGAGCCTTTCTCAAATAAATAATTTTTGAACCTTTTGTTAAGGTAATGTGCACAAGTAAAAATTTCATTATTAGTTTGTAGACATATGATATTGAGTATGAAAAAATAAAGTTTTCTAATATATTATACAATATTTATTAATGCATAATGCTTATTTACGATATGCAGTATTTTTCAACTTTTCCAATGATATTATAGATATTAGAATATACAATTATTGTTCTACCAGGATCTAATATATTTATTAAAATTTTAAAATGATAATTTTAATCTTCTGAAAATTGTACACTACTGATACATCACATCTTTGTATCTATTATTGAACAATTTTATGAACAAATATACAACATGAATTTTCATTGTCCTATCAAAAATCCTTGTCATTTTCTGAATAGCTATATAGATATTAGAGATAATATAATTTTCTTAAGAATATTGGAATTACTAGATTCAGTATTAGCAAAGACAATTTATTTCAGTAAATGTTGTTGCTATAATAAATATGTTTAATACTATTATTATAGTATGGCTGTAGAAAGCAAATGTAATTGTCCACTCAACTTTATATATAACTCATAATATGCATACATGTCATAGAAATGTGGGAGTAACCTAAATAAAGTGCCCACTTATAGTATATTAACATTTGGTGCAAATATGGAAGGAGATATATAAATTCACAATGAACTACACACCATAGTGCTTTCAGTTTGTCTGTAGAGAATATTACCAAAAGAAAATTCAGTAAAAATAACAACTTACCAACAAAAATTATTTAAATGTGGAGAGTTAGGTGAATTTAGGTGAACCTTTTTGATAGCTAATTAAATTGTTTCAGACAAAGAAATGTTAGTGAATAGACTTTTAAAATCATAGGAGACAAGACAAAAACAGATTGAATATTTATATTAATAGAAGTAATTTGATCAATAAAATAATTAGTAGAAGATAGCATGTATGAAAAGGGAATTACCAGTTTATTTTTATTATCTAAATATTTTGATAAATTTAATTGGGGAGTGGATATCATGCTGATTACCAGGCATGAAAACATTCTAGGCTTGTGAACTTTCGCCAGACCATAGAGTGTACCAGGATTGCAATCACTAAGAACAAGTAGACTTGTAAATATCATCAGGGATCTTGCATTTGATTGTGTTTTCTTATTTGACTTTTTGATGTTGGGTATGGATATCAGACACAATGAGTTGGTTAAACTTTGACTGATCATAAAGAATTGAGTTTAATTTGTCAAAATAGTTTCAGATATTTACCATCTCTTTATCGTAATGAAAGATTTTAATGGATTTATTATTTTTAAAAGAAAGTTACGTTTTGTGCAAAATATTATTATCAAAAGAAAACACAGATCTGGCAGAATTAGCCAAAACAAATATATATCAAAGATGGTTAATGAGCTCATGTTGACAATTCTCTGAGATAGAAGGAGATTTGATATTTTATTCCTTTTCATAATGCTTTGAATTGCAATTGTACACTTAATGATTTTTCCATTTTGGATGCTGCTAAATAAAAATTAGATTTATCAGTTAAGGAATCTCTTTACATAACATTTTCTAACCCTAGTCTTGATATCAATTTTTATAATTTGGCTCATATTAAGTTTTAAAACTGTATAATTAATTTCTGATCTTTATTCACTAGTAAATGTTCAGCTTTTTATATGGTATCTTGTATAAATACTCTATTGTATAGTCTCACAAATTTTATTTGTCTGATGATGCTATTGGTTGCAGCAAAACATGTTGCACTATTAAAACTGTTATTTGTTTTTATTTGTTTTGTAAACCAATAAACCCACTTAAAATCATTTGATTTTTACACAATCAATTTTAAAATTATATTGTCAATTTAGAGGGTAAGCCTGAAATAAGACATTTTAGTAAGCCTGAAATAATTTTCTATTTTTGAGTAAGGAATGGGATATTATATCTGTTTTTATAAATTATTTATAATATTGTGAAATTTAGAAAAATATAAATTTGTGATTTCAAATTACTATTGTAAATTACTAGCAGTGTGGAGAGAACTATACAATGTGCTTTTTTGACCTTGTTGGGTTTCTTCAGCAGCCTACACTCTAGACTGTAGTATTAACTTTTGTAGTAAACAGATGTATTAGTTTTTTAGTTTGTTTATTAAATACAACTTGGTCTTTAGACATTATATGTAAATGTAGTCTTTTAAGATGCATTTGCAATGAATTACAGATATGTTGCTGTTGTATTTTACAGTATTATGAGGGGTGTGGGCTGCTGAAGGTCAAAGCAGTGCATTGTCTAGCTTTCCCCACACTGCTACTAATTTACAATAGTAGTATTAGATCATCAATTTATATGTCTACATTTATTAATTATACTAATTTTTCAACATTTTCTATTTTTTTAATATTGTGAATATGGATTGAATTGAAGATGATTTCTAGTGAAAGAAATATGTTTTATACTCAACAGTAGAACCTTTACAAATAGTGTAGTAATATAGTGTTTCATGAAACCGAATTATTATCATTATTGAAATTATAAGATTTTTTAAATTACTTAGTGTTAAGGAATTTATCATATTTAACAAAAAATGTTTTAACATATTTGAAAAATCCAATTTTGTACATATTTTAAAGGTGTGGTTGATCATCATTTTTGCCTTCAACTAATATTATATATATATATATTAAATTCACAACATTAACAAATAATTGTTTTTATGAGAGTTTTTAAGTATGTTAGTTCATGTTTTTATTAATAACTACATAGACAATCTTTGATTATACTTTTGTCCAGAATCCCGAGATCTGGACTGTACTAATCCAATAATCAGCCGTCAGAGATGATAAACCAGTCCAGATCACTGCCTCAACCAGCGACTTCGCACCTCTCCACTAGGAATATGGAGTCCAGTGGTACGACAGGCGGCGTCAGTCCTATCGCATCTCCATCCTCCTGTACAGTTAAGAGTGAAGCCTCAAGTCCACCCACACTTTCCACTCAGCAGCATCGGCAACATCTGCCGCCCTACTCTATGAGTGGCGGTGCAATACACCATTTGCCTCAGCCCTATTATCAGCAGGGAGGCCACCCAGGTTATCCATCCCCCGGGGCCTACATGCTCCCATCTCCGCACCATTCTGGACCTCCACCACAGCAAGGCCTCAATCATCACCACCTTCATCACTCTTTCAATACCTCTGCCTCGGGTGTAAGTCATCATTCCGCTGCTGGGGTTACTAGACAACAACCTCATCAAATTCAGCGGCCACTTCATGTCTCGACAACGAATACATCTGGTCTCTCGGTGTCCTCCACTCCGCTTCCTGTGCTTCCTGGAGGGGAAGCGGGAAGTCGAGAGGAGATGGATGGAATGGTGATGAAGGGGGAGGTGTCAGCGGCGGACAGTAACTCCCCTGGAGGCACCTCGATCAAGGCCGCTTTCATCCCCTGCAAAGTATGCGGTGACAAAGCCAGTGGATACCATTATGGGGTCATCTCCTGTGAAGGCTGCAAGGTATGTACGTTCAATTTACAGCAATCGAGTTATTGTATTGAAATGCAGATTTCCGATTGCTATAATATATTTAAAGTTGAAAAGGCTCTCAAAAGATCTTTCAAAAGTAAAGTTTTTATCAGTTTTAGAAATTGTTTCAAAAAATGGATTATTACCTTTATGCGCTCGCTAATTTACATGTTTGCATGAATTAAATATTATAACTCCATTCAGTTTTAGAAATTTCACCAGTAAAATTCTCACTATTACAAACTTCAATCATTGCTTACCGTTATTGTTATATTATAATAACAGTAATTATTATATTAGTACTTCTATGATATTTAACTGTATATTCTTTTCTATTGGTTATAAATATTTATTTTAATACTTAATTTTACATTCTATTTTGTTATTTATAATTTTGAAATTTATCATGAATAATGATAGAAATAAATATTTTATACACAAATAAAAAATATGTCCTACTAATATATTATAACGAAACATGAATAGATGAGTCAACATTTTTACATAATTTTCACACTTGTAATAGTTTCTCATTGTATTACATAAATATGTTGTATTTGATTTAGGAAAACATGCAATTTTAATTGCAGTATTTTATTAATATCTTTAATTTGTGATTATGCATTTTTTGGGAAATGCTTACCGAAGATGAAAACCAGACTTTTGTTTTAGATTATATTTCTTCCTCTTCACACTTACAGGGCTTCTTCCGACGAAGTATCCAGAAACAGATTGAGTACAAATGTCTCCGCGAAGGCAAATGTCTGGTGATTCGGTTGAACAGGAACCGCTGCCAGTATTGCCGCTTCAAGAAGTGCCTCTCCGCGGGAATGTCCAAAGACAGTGTCCGCTACGGGCGAATGCCTCGCCGTAGTCAACAGCAACAGAATTCCCAGGAGCTCCCGAGTTCCTCTAGTGGTCCCGCTTCTCATGGTGGAGATCCGGGGGCGTCATCAGGTGGCGGTGCTGATGGGGCATTGGGTGGTGGAGTAATAGGGTTCGGACACGAGGATGTGCAGTCTAGCTCGGCTACATCATCGCCCTCTTCCTCGGCCCTTTATGACATCATTCTCACCGTGAGTCAGGCACACCATGCCTTCTGCTCCTTCACCGAGGACAAAATCAAGGTCATAAAAAAGCGGCTTGTTTCTTTGGTGAGTTACGTTAATCTAGTTTATTCTTCTCAGAGCAGTTTGCACTGTATAATTTCCAGGAAATGTTTGGATAGCTTATAGCGAGTATATCTTGTTATGCATTTTTTATAGTATCCATTTGACCATTTTAATATACTGATATAATATTATTATACTATTAATATTAGATACTAGCAATATTATAGTATTAATACTATTACTTAATATTTGTTTGAAAATTATTATATTTAATAATTATTTAATTGATAACTTGGTATAAATTAGTATCACAATATGTGATATATTCTATATCTTTGACACGGACAATTATTGAAAGAATTTTATACATCGGTTTGGTGCAGCCTCTATAAAAAACCTGGCTTCTGGTGTGATTTCTTTCTCTGTCTATTGCAATTTAATTTTCAAAAGAACGAATTTATAATTAAGAGATTTTATCTGTAGTATTTTATTTTAATAGTAATTTTATCACAATATCGCCGAAATCATTAAAATAAAAGCTTATTCTCTAATACAGTTACTACACTTATGATTCCAAAATCTTTGACCACGAAGAAACAGATAGACATTTGGGGTAAATTATATAATGAAATTATAGTATCAATGAAGTATTGATTTAAAATTCTCCCGTTTCCTTTAATACATCGATTTTATAAGAAAATTGTCATTGCTATGTTATTTTGAATGATTTGGATCTATTTGTAAAGTAATGTTTTATTGTTTAAAAAAAATGTAGAAATTATTATTATTGCATTCGTAGATTAAAATTAATTTAAATCCTAATTTAAAAAAGGCTGGTTAGTGCATTAAGTACTAAGTGTGAGTTTAAATTTATCGCATTTTTTACCTGAGATTAGAGATTAGTTAATTGGTAGAGAGGCTTCAATTTGAAATAAGAAAATCAATATTTTAAATGAAGTATGAAATTAAGATGACTATTAACATTGAACTTAGTTTTAAACTTAAGTATTGTATAATTTTATAACTGAACGTTTTATAATATTTTTCTCTGTTAATTTAGTTCTCTAACATGTAGTTTCAGGTCTATATACTATATTTTTATTAAAGCGATTGTGTAAATTGATTCAAGGACTTCTTATGTTATAATCCATAACATTATTATTATTGTGATTAGCATAGTAATAAATTACAATAACTCTTGGCGTTCTAATAGCATTGTCCATTTTTGTTCTACAAGTATTGTTGATCATTTCATTTTGCTGGAACACGTGCTATGATAGCGTACATACTTAAACTTAACCAACCACCCACCCACTTTAACTCAGGGTTTGTCACTTCTTTTTATTTTATTATATAGATTTAAATTTCTGCATGCATTATTTTACTTATTTTATGGTTAATAATTATATGTATAAATAATTACTTTAGTTAGTCAACAGAATACGAACTATTTAAATTTATCGAGTTACAATTTAAAAATATATGGATGTAAAATATATTAAAGATATATTTTTAAGGTAATTGACTTGAAGACATTTTTATGAGTATTTAAATATTACATTATTTTATTTTATAAGTCTTTGTTTGTGATTTTTAAGTGGTAAAATAAATATAATCGTTTATATTGAACTGTAAATGATGAAACTTATTTCATTTGAATTTTAATGTAGATAGATTGATATCCTGATAATTTATAGCACTGAAGACAACATTATTGAAAAGACTATAATAAATACACAATTAGATAATAAATTTTTTACAGAGGGCTACTAAGAATTGTATATAATATACAAATATTATGCTTCAAATACTGTGTACTATTTATCTATTCACGCGCACATACCTATATGTCCCTATTCTGACACACTTGTTCGCCCTATAACTTCTGATTCTGTTTTACTATCCACTATCTGGATCATCTAGGTGTTAGCTTTTCCGGCTACTGTGTCATATCATTCAATTATAGATATTACTTGGGTGTAATATTTACCTATAAGTATGCATGTTGGTTGGGTTACTGTAAAATACTACTTTGCAAATACTGAGTTGAGGTAAAACTTCTTCTATATTTTCGATTGTTTCCGTGTTCTTACTTGAATTTTGAATTTTTTCATTTCTTTCTTCATTTTGAGTAGGTACTACTTATTTATTTATAAGTATAAAATCACGTGGTGCGTTTTTTACGTTTAATCCATTATTTTATGCAAATAATACAGCTTCTAGTTCGTACTATAAATAGCAAACTTATTTCCCTTTCCTCGAACTAGGGCCTACTACTATTGAATAATGTCAGCTGGTTTTCGTCAATATTCTCTAGTCCCCACCCCGTATTCGCGTCATCGTAACTTAGTAATAGCTTGATGGGAAAGAATTGCAATATACATACAAGCATTATAGACTAGAGATATCTCATCGCATGCAAACACGGAGTGAGCTCGCTAGCCAACAGCGGGAGCATTGCCAAGGCGATCTCTCCCTCCTCATTCCTACTTTTTCCTTCCGCTCTTCTCAGCTGTTTCCTTGCTAAATAGACAAATTTTTATGCGTCACGTGAACCAGAATAGCTGTAGGGAGGAAGGGTTAGGGCTTACCAGAGAACTTTTCCATCAGTTTTTTGATGTAGTACAAAGCAAAAAAGAAGATGACAAAATTATTACCATGTAGTATCTCATAGTTTATTGAAATTATTTAAGCTTAGCTGTTAGTATCTGTCACTTCTTTCACATTTATTATACAATTGTGTTCATTTTCCTGTTAAAGATATTAGTTTATTTTCCTTTCTTTGATCTTGATTGCTTTCGTTTACTTGATTATTACCCCTTTTAGGTGCTGTCGGATATTTGTTGAAATATTACCCTCCATTAGATATTGTTTCGTGTTTTTTTAGTTTTGACCGATCAGTTACTAGTTGCCACAATTATTTTAAATTGCTAGTTGCAGTCGTCATTTATTAATAAACTCTTATACTCATATACCAATGTCATCACAAGGGCGATACAATGCGGGGACCACAATACGATCCTGGGATTGCATTTCTATCGATACACACAGTCGACTTAATTTCACTTTCCTATAGTCTATATAGTAGCAGTACAACTGCTTTTGTTTATTCATTGCATATAGTCATACGTAGATAGCTATGTTAGGGTTGGTAAAAATACTTTGAATTGCCTTACAATTTGAATTACTGGAAGGCACAGCAGAGCTAGCAGCCATGTAGGAGTTTGTAGTGGAACAGAAAATATAACTTTAGTCAAGGGAAAGGATGACGTTGAATCACTCTGTTGTGTAATAAATTGCGTTGAATTTCCGCCATTTATGTGTGTGAATTTGTATGTTATTCTTTATGCCCTTTTATGGTATCCTTCGTATAATACAATACATTCCTATCCATTTTCTCTTTTCTTTATTGCCTTGGATATACTTAGTTCTCTTTCAGATTTCTTCCAAAACTTTTTCTTTCACTTTCCTTTTATATATAAAGTGCTAAAGCAAAAATGAAGGGAGGGAAAGACTTTAGTGAGAAAGTAGTGAAGTGAGAAATTATATTTTACTTACAACTAGATGCGTTTATAGTTAGGTGTTTTCCATTCACCGAAGTTTTCTATTGAGATGCTCACTAAAAGAACATTAATATATAGGTAACCTTCTAAACTCTATAGAGGAACATTTCTGATTATAATGTATATGCATAATCTGTGATATATCACATTGTTTGTGAAATAAAAGCTGTTATTTTTGTCGATGGATAGAAATTTAAAATAATGTTGTTTGTTTTCTTACTTGACGGTTTGAATAACATTACACATCAGATTGCAACAATATGTTTGTTTTCATGATGTGTGTTAAACATTTTCTGTATTAGGACATTATGTTATATCTTCACTTTATTAATATTTTGAAGTTATTAATTATCCGTTGTATTAGCAACTCCTTCGTTATGTAATATAAGAACACCTATTAACTAATACTTCGTTTACTTA
Source organism: Invenusta paracnida (assembly GCA_036023295.1). Taxonomy (NCBI): domain Eukaryota; kingdom Metazoa; phylum Platyhelminthes; order Proseriata; family Coelogynoporidae; genus Invenusta; species Invenusta paracnida. The sequence goes on along the minus strand of JAYRBW010003786.1, from coordinate 25,360 downwards.
ATATTATTTTTATGAAAAGTAAATACTTCACATTTATATATCAATATTATACAAAATATCGTTACTCTTTCTTATACTGTTTATTACAAAGTTTAATGTTTTAAATAATGAACGCTATTACTAAATCAATGTAAAAGATTCGATAATTATTATTTCTTAAATTAGTACAAGTAGTATATTATGTTAGTAATAAGCTATATATATTAAATGCGTTAAATCTATTATGTTATATCAATTTACGACGAAATTTATATTTTAGATAGTTTTTCTTTAAGTAAATTTAATTGCAGTAGTTCAATAAAATCTCTCTATGGGGTTTGACAGTATTAAAATGAGTTGTTCAATGAATTGTATATATTAATTCAGATGGTATAGAGGGAAGCGAGTCAGTATAGAACTAACTCACTAGGATGAATCATCGATTGAATCAGACGGGTTAACGTTTTGTGGGAATAATATGTAGGTTTGAGGTATCAGGGAGTAACATAACTATGTCGTCAATTTTCGTCATTTACCTTATAGAGTAGCGTGTATGCTATTGAACAATTTATGATATGTGCATATATTACAAGAAATTATGTTTTTAAACAATATTGACTTTAATAATATATTTATAGAGTATGTTATGGACTTTTAAATAATTAAGCTTGTGATTTACATGTCAAATTATATATGATTTAGTCATAATGCAGTAGTCATTTACTCATATATTGTGAAATCGTTTCAAATTATCGATCCAGAAGAAATTCAATAATATTTTGTTTTTATGTCTTAATGAATTTATAACTGGTATTTTCCATAAAACCCAGCTAATCGCATATTTTAACCACATTATAATATATAGATGGTTATATACCCTTCCTAAAGCAGATGATGATGCGTTTGTCAGTTTGACGCAAATGGAGTTACCATTATATTATTAATATTATGCTTGTATATATAAATTTCAGTTTATTGATATTGATATTGACGCATTACTTGAAGGTATGTGCTGTTTACTATATAAAATTATACTAAAGGCTCATGCAGCACAGTTCATACGTTTATTCCACTGTGTGTATACACGTGCATTGACAAAACCGGCTCCTTTAAACCTCATATTAGTGCTACAGAAACTATATCTACTGGAGATATACTATATATTCTAATACCAATATGTGTCTCCCTCCTACCAAGGTATTCTTCGATTAATACTATATATATATAGTTCTTGTCTTTAGGTGTATGCAATACTGCTGGTCGAGGTACTTCTTATTAAAGATAAATGATTATTATAATAAAATAGGTATTTCTATTTAAAAATGAGAATTTAACGAAGCTAGGAGTATAGTAGCGTGTATATTTTCGGTGTATAAATGAGGTTTAGTGTTTTCTACAATGTTCGCTACCACTATCGTTACCATGCCACTTATTTATAATGTTAATTTTCTTTTTTATGGGTACTTTTATTATTATAGTAATTTGTACTATTATAAAAACTTGTTTATAGTGTTATTGTATGCTAAATACATTGCAAACATAAAATTCTTTAATTTGTGTAATTATCGATTGGTAGTCAATTAAAGTTAAATCATGCTAGTTATTTATAACACGCTGCATTATTTTCTTGAAATATGGGAACTCTGATTTTAGTTCATAGTACACATTGTTCTTTAGTTTGAATTTAGTAACATTTCATGTATGCACATTTATTTTGGGAATAAAATTCTGGATTTTAACTTATTATTATTGTAATACAAACGATCGTAAAGCAAGGATTAACAATATTCTATAAACCAATATAGTACGCTTTTATTTACTCAAACTAATGTCAATAGATTCAAAACAATTCATTTACCGATATAGTAAACTTAGGTATGTGTGTATAGGTGCTTAATACTTTATTGAATAGTAATTGATTGTACTTAGACTACTTCCTATTTTAATTTTGTTCATTTAGTTGCTGATTTGTTTGACTATGAGGTAATCGAAAAAAGAAATAACAAATTCATCAAAATGCTGTGTTAGTAAAGTATAAGAGTAACAAAAATATAAAAACACAGAATACTTTTTTATATTTACAATTATTATTATTTATTGTCAAACTACCGATGTTTGTCTAAATGCTGTCGCTCCCTGTTCAACTCATTTTTATTGCTCTAACATTTTGAATCATTTTGTCTTATAAATGTTAAATAAAATAATTAACCCAATAAAAACATATCAAATTTCTAGTCGGCCTATCCGGTCCAGTATAGAGGAAACAACATTTTATTGAAATGATTCGAACTTTTTTTAGATTTTAGTATGTAATAACTTTATGAGTCCGTTTTTTATATAAAGTTCTAGGATGCACTATCTAAATTTTGAATGTATCGTATGTTTTTTCAATTGATAGTTCAATCGTAGCTATTTCAAAAGTTAATTTTTGTAGCTGTTTGGAAAATTTCGCTTTATTAATCGCATGGGATCTGTAGTTCCTATCCTACGTATACCAAGAATTATTTTTAAAAACATTTTATTTTATATTATTACATTTCCATAATAATTGCATAAAACATAAAACATAAATGTACAGTGTCGGTCGTCTCTATTTACTTATAGCTCTACTTTCCCTATAACCCTTCAAACCCCTTAGGTTCCAACAGGAAGCCAGATCCAACCAGACAAAGTGGACGAGCATCGATTGCGCATGCACGAGATCCTCTCCAGCCTCCTCACCACCTCCATCCAACAGGTCGTCGAGTTCGCCAAGCGTCTCCCTGACTTCCCCGCCCTTTCCCAGTCTGACCAGCTCGTCCTCATCAAGCTCGGATTCTTCGAGGTGTGGCTTGCACACGCTGCCAAACTGGTTTCGATTAACGACTCTTGTTTCACCTACTCCGAGGGCAAACAGGTTCATAAGACAGAGCTTGACTTCGTCTATTCGGTGAGCTCTTTTTCCCCAGAGATCTATCTAATTATTTATGCTTGTATTGTTTTTTATATTTGTTAACTAGTGCACATTGGATGTCATATTATTTGATATTTATACCTACAAAGGGAATATTCACTCTTAGAATAATATAATTACTGACACATAATATATTAAAAATCACTTAAGCACTATGAAGAAGTTTTATACTTTTAAAGAACATTCTTCATAAAGTACGCTATTTGAAATGATAATAGCACTAAGTATTATTCTTAAAAAATGTAATTGTACAATGTGATTGTATAAATTGTTTTATGATAATAGTATCTATTCAATATTGTAGAATAATAACCTTAAATCAATTTATAAATACTGTGTTGTTCTCAGATTTTAAAAACAAATTTAGAGGTATTTATTTAAATAAGTGCAAATAGCAACTCCGAAACGCATAAATTTTCTACACATGGGATATAATTTATACGTATTTAATACCATAACGATAGTTACCATATTATAACCCCCTATAGCGTTTACATAAATTCTTTTAGCGATAAATTAAACTTTTGAGTAACATGTTATAGTTCTACAATTCACACGTGCTGTTGAACTTTTACTAAATGTATTAGAAGTGAAACAGGTAGATATATTTTGTAAGATTGTTAACTGTTTCATTTATGTTTATTTTTTCATCGTAATAGTACAAGAGTATAATAAAACGTGTCTGCATACGCATGTCATAAGGTATACAGCTTGTTAAGTTTAGATCGGAGCTGTCTTTCTACTTATTCAAAATGTCTTTTTGAATTTTCACAAAAAAGTTATGAAATTGATTTTTAAAATATGACAATAAAAGTTCTAATTAAAAACTATTTTTATCGCGTCAATTACTTTTACTACAAACTCGCGTTTTTGTTTTATTTATAAGATGTAGAGTAATCTTTATTTTTTAGAAAAGCATTTTTTGTCGGATTGCGTGAGTTGACTACTACACTATACAAAAAATAATTAATATACTTTCGTACCCATAAAACTGTTCGAAAAGGTTGTAGAAAAAATTATATTAATTAACGAATAAAAAATAAATAAATAAACCCGTGTTCATAAGAGAAGGGTTATCTTGCATGTACCCTTTCTACCATAATTTAAACCAAACTGGATGCATTATTGTATATATATATATATATTTAGTTGCAAAGGTTTGTTTATAGCATACATTTCATACAATGTATTACAAATTCCCTACATATTACCATGTTTTGTTATTTATAATATGGTTTACGTTATGAGCACATTACGGCATAACAGTATTTGTTAAATTTTTAGAAGATCTGTTGACAGTATTGTTATTATTATTATTACTCACATGGCGGTTTCTTACTGTTGCATATTCTTCTATATTAATTATATATCGATACCTATGTGTCAGTATCAAGGCTTTCAGTCGTGCCAAATATTTTCGATTGTATAATAGATATGATGTGTAATTTATAGTTATTCAATGCTGAGCTGAGGTGAAAAACTTATCGGTCGTGCTGTCAAGGTTTATGGCCATTTACTATGTATAGCACACACCACAGTTGTAAAAAAGAAAATAACGCTCTACTTGCGTTTACCTGTGCATCATTCGTTGCCTGTTTTTTAGTACTTTAATCTTATAGATTAGAGATTTGGAATAGAGGTTTTAGGAATACAGATAATATCATTATCATGAATAGTTCAAAGTTTTTTTCTTTATTATATCGCTATATTTAGTGCCACCTTTAAACTCGTTCAGTGTGACCTTATTTTTTCGAAGTCGTATTCTGTACATCTATAATAATAATGTAAGTTATGTAATACACAGTATACAAAGATGATATCTATAATAGTATATTATAACTATTAGACAATTTTGAATCTTATTTATAACCTTTAAAGTTCCTACCTACCATATTGTGACTGCTAAAACCTGCATATTTAACATATTGTTAGTTTTTATAAAGTCGGGACTGTCATTATATGCGCATCTAAATTTTAGAAATCTTCAGTCTGTCAACTTTTTGATTTTAAATATGAGTACATATAAACTTTGAAATTGTTACAGGTTTTGGAGCTAAGGAGTTTTTTTTAACTTTTCCGTAGTTAGGAGTTCTTCTCAAACAAAAACTAATTATACATTCTAGATTGTATAAAAGGTTATTAAATATTGTTCTCATAAAAAATAAATCCAACAACCACCTTTTACAATATACCTAGATGCCTACGCAAAATTATGTTATAGGAATTTATAAATGTTTTGTAATAGGTCGGATTATGTAGTACAATAATAAACCGTTTGTTGTGTTGTAATGGATTAAAAAAGTAGCTCAATATTTGGAGCCAGTAGCTGTTAGTAGTAGGACGAGTAGAGTGCTGGATAGTTATATTTTTATTACTGCAATAAAAAGCGTGCTGACTCAAGTTGACGCATGCTGCTGGCCTGCTATAGTAATAGTAAAATAAGACTGTTCTTTTCATATTTGGCATTACCGCATTGATGTGTCAGGCAAGGCAAAGCAAGGTGCGGTGTGTATTTAGTGTGTATGCCTTTCTCGCTTGCGGCTCTTGGTTCGTTCACTCGTGTTGGTTCGTTCAATCTTAGTTAGTTCTATTTCTAATTCTAGTTATATGGTAAGGTTCTATGCGTGTATGTTGCTTAGTTGTAGCTATATTTACTTATGCTATATTTTATATGTGGCGCTGAGGTGAATGTGTATAATATATAGGTTGTAGATTATTGATTCGCCAGTCAAACTCTTAACGCTTTCTGCAATACTACCCTCCCCTCCCCCCCTCCCTCTTATCCTCTCTTCTAAGATAGTGGTTATGTTGTACGCTGTCTCTCTCTCTCTCTCTCTCTCTCCATTATTCAACAGGCGATACTCTCGCGGGGGTGTATTGATAAAGAAGGAGAGACCTAGAGGGGGTAACTCTAGAGAGAAAGCCGGTTTTATTAGAAGCAAGTTAGTGTGTTGTTCTGTGTGTATATTTGGCATGCGCATACACTGGCAAGTTTTTGGTGCTAAATTCGTTTGATTTTATTCCCTGACCGCATTTCAAGTTGATCAGTTAAAATTTGTGTGTGGTCTAATTTGATTGGCTCTATCAAAAAGAAAAAGGGGGGGGGCTAACGCTGAAGAGCATTAGAATTATGATGTATACCTATAATGTACCTTCTAGTACTAACCGCCACCATTACTATTCTGTATAATATACCCGTTACACACAATGTATTACGGCACTCTTGAAAACTGAAATTATTTTCCACTCCCCCAATTATCTTTATACATAGTTTCTTTCTCAGTGTAAGATACTAGCTCTAAATTTATCCGCCTATTTTATGCATACATAGTGTATAACAGTTGGGATAAGTTTATTCAAGTCTTGTGGTATTGGTTGCACCAAACTTTTAAGGTGAATTTGAAGGTCTGTAATATTGATATACATACAGCTATAGATTGTAAAAGAGGAGGGGGAAAGATGAAGAGAGGAACCGACTTTCTATTTTATAAGAGTTCACGTGCTTTGCGCAGTAGGGTGGTAGTAGTAACAGGGTTGCTTGCCAACAAACTGTATTTTTCCTCGTGAGTATTATGCCTTCACCACTGTTAGGTATTGATTATTGTTTGTCATAAACAGAACGGAGAGAAATTAGGTAGCTTATTGAATAACGTGTACTATCAGCTGTATTTGTTTATGCTTGTAATATATAGGCCAATTCCTCAAAATTTAATGCACTGATGCGTTCGGTTTGTTCTTTCAACTGAACCTGAATGCCTTTAATATTCAAATAAATATTTTGTAACAAAATTAAAAGGAAAAACTTTGATTGAGACTTCATTTAAATTTTATTATTGCCTATACATATTTTGTGTACTAAGTGTTATACATGCTTGTGTCTATTTGTGTAACTATTTATTTAAATGTTTACTCTATCATTTTTTATTGTCCATTAATGCGAGGCTTTTTACATATTGAAAATAGGAATATTTATAGGCGTAATTCCTTACATTATACAATGACTACACTTCGAGGCTTGATATAGTATATTTATTTATCTTAGTTATCTGTATATACATATATACATAGTATAATGCAATATGTAAGCATTCCAATTTCTGTACTTATAATATGTATATAGTATGGGAAACGTCTACACAATATATAGAATTTATATATAATCTATAAAATTCGGTGTTAAAAATATTCCATTTCTGACGAATGCACACATTTCATTATTGAACAGTATTTCTTTCAAAATTATTGATTTATAATGAGTTTGCTTATGATTAATGCAAGGGATGTATCATAATTTTAGTTAATACAAATGTACTTGTCATCTAAGTTTATTATTATAGCTATAACTATATTATATTAATCATTAATTTATTATTATTATTGATGAATTAGTTATGTCATTTAGAGCTTATTTTGTATAGTTGCAATCGTGTAATTTAAAAAAATCTTATGCCTCATTGTCTTTATTTGCTACATTTAATTTGATTTCTTAGTATTGTATTGTATTGGTGCATACGTTTTATTTTCTTTATGCAGGCAGTGTGTAGTGTAAAATACACATAGGTGGTGAATAATATCGATACAATGCACATATTACGTATAATTCTAATAGGGCCTGTTTTAGAATTATTTAAACATATTTAAAGCTTTAATTTGGTTATTAGTTTTCATTTATATTGAACCAGCTTTCGCGGCAACTCGTCATAATAGTTTACTGGTGATTAAAATAAATATTCAGTGGTAATATATATTCATTAATATGATAAATTAATTTGTACTTACCCGCAATAACGATAATTTTATATTAAACAGCTCATCAATTTATTTATTACATTAGATATTTTATATTGATAATACAAAGTCGTGCCTTTATTGTAAACAAAATGTTTAACTTAATTATTGTATATAACCTGTAAATGTATTCTTACAAATAATTTATTATTCGTATTTTTTTCAAAAGATTAATTACTAATGGTTGCTTAGTAAAATGAGTGTCAATTATTTAAATAAGCCTAATATATAATATTATTATTTTAATGTACCTTGGTATACGATAAAGTATATTAAATGTATATTACATTATATAGTTAATCATTTGACAAGTTTTAGTTTGAAGTGATTTCTACACTTTTAGACTATATTTAAAGTTCTTCAGTTAGTATCAATTTTTAATATTCTATTTTATGAATTAATTTATATTTATATAGCATGAAGCTTTTATTTAATTTCACTAATACGAATATGATGTATTATTATAATGTATTTAATTAATACAACATTTAAAAGAATACAAACATATTTCATTACACTTTTTTGTGCTTTTGAAGTAATATTATGAGACAAACTATTAAAAGGACATAATTGAAATAATAATAATTTATATACTTTAATGTACGAGTATAGTACAATATAATTATCATTGTTTGAAATAAAAATTGAAATCATGGAGTGTTTACATTCATATTGGATTGTTATCAACATTGTTATAATATTTGAAATTTCTTTACTTAATGCATAGAAAGTGTTAATTTATAGTGATAGTTGTTTATTTGGGTGAACCGTTTTTACCATAATCCATAGGAAAAATATAACATACCTTGTGTCCTTTTTAAACGATCTTTTATTAACTGTATTTTTAAATATTATGCGTTATTAGTAGTTCCAATTGTTTATTGTTTATTTTACATAGTGATATTTGTCTTGTATAATGTTTCCTTATAATAAGTGGGCAGTTCATTTAATTGATTTCCAAAACCACCCAAAAAGAGTCAATAAAGTAATTATTTATTAAAACGCAATGTGTTTCGCTGCAATCATCAAGCAAATAATTGTTGAAAATATACAACAATTAGTATTAATATAAGGAAAAAAACCGAACAAATACTAGTAAATACAGATCAAATGTTTTTTCTACCTGTATGATTAGTTGTTATTTTTTTAAAGATAGAATTCCTGTAGCTCTTTGTTCTAATGTGATCTATACATTTAATTGTTCTGAGAACAAATATTATGTAAAACTAAACGGCACTTAGATAAATCGCATTAAAAAAATCTCTTAATCAATTTGATATTTTTTCTAATAGGTTGTTGTGTAATTGTACACTTAATGATTTTTCTATTTTGAATACTGCTAAATGTAAATTAGATTTATCTGTTAAAAATCACTTCACGTAAAATATTTAATTTATAATCCTAGTCTTAATCGTATTTTTTTTAATTCTGGTTCTTCTTACGTTTTAAAATTGTATAATTAATTTAATCTGTATTCACTACTATTTATTCGGTTTCTTTTCTTATACATATAGTCTCAAAAAATGTTTGCCGGATGATGCTGCTGGTTGCAGCGAAACACGTTGCATTTTAAATAAATATTATTTTTATTGACACTCTTTTGGTTTCCTTATAAATTATAGACAAAATTCTAATTTTTAAATATCTTATGTGTTTTTAATATTATAATTGAAAAAAAACACGAATAAAGTATAATATAGTGTTTTCACAGGTTTTCGGGTGCTATTATAATTGCTCCAATTTTTATTAGCTGTTTTATATCCAATAGTTTTATGAAAGTATTGCCTTGTGTGGTTTTTAATTATCCTTTTTGTACTATTGTGGTAAATTGACTGATATTTTTTCTATTTCAGCCGCACGTGGTGAAGTTGATGTTCGATTTCGCAATATTCTTCAACAATTTGGTTCTCAATGATGCTGAAATTGGCCTCTTCTGCGCGATAGTGTTAGCAAAAGCAGGTTTGTAAATATATATATTATGCACTTTGTGTATATTAAACTCAATTCTCATTAATATTATATACAGAATATTTAATAGATTCAACAGGTTAATATATTTTTTGTATAATAACCTATGTGTAAGCGATGCTTAGGCAATTAAAGGTATATACTCTTTTTTTTGTAATTATTTACATTTAAATATGTTCCATTTTATCTGGTTAAAATGCCCATGTTAGTTATATTATAGAAACCAAAATATAATATAGTTTTACTTATTATCGAATATTATTTACTATGCAATTGCCGTGCATTTCTCTATATGAAAATAAGCGATCTAACGGTTTAGTAGTTTTCTTCGAAGCATCAAAATATATAATATATGTATAAATTGTATTATACAATAAAAAAGCTAGTCACATTATTAATTTTTATTATATCCAAATGCGATGTAAACTATCGATACACTAATACTGTTCGAGAAAAATGCATACATCTAATATGTGTGTTAGAAATAACCCTTAGAGTCATTTTTCTATTGTAAAAAGATTGTTGAATTGGCTATTGTATAAAAGGAAAAGTGCAACTTATTTAAACGTAGCTATCTCAATGTCTAACTTCTCATAAAATATTTTGCCACTCGGAATGCTCTAGTTAGCTATCTAATCTTTTAGAAGTTTCTTATTGAATGGTAATGACGAGCATGAAACTTACAGGTGTACTATTCCAAATACTATGGTACAGCGCTTTTATAAAGATATGCGTATATGATATTATTATGCACTACTAACAGATTAATCACAAAAGAATATAATTTCTAATGAAATGATTTCTTAAAATATAACTATTGGTACCTTCAGTAAAATGGCAACATTATATAAATGTAAATAATCCATCCTCTAATATAGATGGCACCATATGAATGTAAATAATCCATCTTCTAATATAGAAGTTCTTTTGTTTACATAATATTATGTATTAGTTTAAAAATAGCAAAAAAATCGGTCAATCTAAACTTTTGCATTACAACATTATGCAGGTATATAGATACTACAATGCGATATCTCTGCGTATATAGGTGTATGTACATCATTATGATGTAATCAGTGTAATACAATATTTCACTGTATCGTCGTCTTATGTGCGTATGGTGCACATCAATATAACGATTTTGTGACATCTTTATCACTTTTCAGCCACATTGTATATAGCTATTTAATTATATCAGTATTATGTACAAATGTAGCGTCTTCTCCATATTACGTAATCATGAGAGTTAACTGTGTATATATGAATACGATTAGCATTTCTTTAACTAAGCGTACCTAGGCACCACACTAGTAGTTTGCCATCATGCACAGATAACAGTGAAAGCGATCGATCATTTAATCATGTGGAGAAATAGTCGTACAGACTTGGTCCGTTGGTTAAAATTATGTCAATCCCCTTAAAACTGTACAAGAATAAATTGTGGAGAATTGGGACACGAAGTGATAACTTAAGTGGGACAACTGTTGACTCGCAGCACGTATTGAAAACTTGTGTGTATCTCTGTTGTAGACTATTGAAGTCGAGCCGAGAGAGACTTGGGTGTCTTGGATATAAAGCCAGAGCCGCATTTGCCGCCACTGTCACTATGACATACCGATTGTGAGGAAGGAAGGAAAGAAAGAAGGGGAGAGAGATATTAGCGGTGTATAGATAGTGAGTGAGCTGACGAGCGATTGGACAAAACTATTGGTTGTGTTACGTAATCTCAGAGTGTCATGACGGGGTCAGACTGATATGGACGATAAATAGTACAGGAATTTAAAGGCACGCCGCCGCCAATGTAATAAATTAGTGGTGGGCTGTCTGACTTGTCTGGATTAATATAATATGATATTTTCGATGTCGGTTGCTCTTTTTTTATACCTATCATCCATAGTGTTATAGTTCATACTTTTATCAATATCTTTCTTTGTCTCTTTCTAGTTGTGTTTAATTATTTCAAGCGTTATTTTTATTCTATCGCTGTTTTTAATTTTAAAAGATTTCTACTTAACCAGCAATCATCAAAAAGACTTTTCATTGGCCTGTAATTAGCATGTGGTTTTGAATTTCGACTACTTATATACTGAACTGATGACATCCTCTCTTGTATTATTTCGATTTTCTAGTAAATAGTATATATATATTAAAATGACGAGAAATCTTCTTTATCGAATTAAAACTAAAGTAAAATATTTAACTAAGAACTGTTGTTCACAACATTTTTAAGCAAAGACCAAAAGATCACTAGACTTATTATCAATTGTATCAGTTAGTCATAAATGGTTTGATGAAAAAATGTTACAGTTCTTTTTATTTCACAATTATTTAACATGTTGAAATTTAATAATGTATTACCAATTCTTATTGCAAGTATATTACTATACTTTTGATTTTTATATATTCATAGTAGTATTTTTGATTTCGATAATAAGGCTATTGAATTGCTTATATTTTGTCATTAAAACGTCCGTCCAAATTATTTTGAATACAATTTATCAAGCAGTATAGTAATAATATATCCATAATATATTATGTTTATTATGTTGTGACATTTTAGTGACAATTCCTAATTCTGAGTTTGTGTGTTCATTTCGTTGTGTTATAATTACATGCCTACAACTTCCTATCTACCTGGATCTATTAATTATTCTCTGTTTGCTTCACATGTATTTATTTTAATATACGCCAATCTACATAATATGTATTATATAACAATTCGGGCATGCGATTATACAACTTGAAAATGGCAACATTGTCTTACCACACAATCTTTCCTCTACACCAAAGTTTCTGACATGGTAATTGAAATTCGGTGAACTGTCAATTTCATGTAATATCGATTCTTGAAGTTGACTTCGAACCGTTCTTCCTGGTGAAATGTTTTTAGATTCGGTTTTCTAACCAACAGACTAACATACTACATATACATGTATCTGTATATATTTTCTATTATTAATTTAGCATACACTTGTGCAGTAATGAAATGTCGGTAATTAAATTAGTTTACCTGTCATGTGCAAAAATCGTGGTATGTATAGTTTGTAAGTGTGACCATGTTTATGAGGAATATTATGTCATTTTAGAATTCCGTACACACAAATTTACTATGTCGTATATTGTTGTAGTTATACAAGGAGCTTTGGACTCTAGATGTGATAAGAAATTCAGGGAGGTGTATTTACATCAACACATTTGTGTCCGATATATTGACTTGTCACACTTCACATTTTCGATAAGAGCCTATTGTGTTAAACTCTACTCTTATATTATATATACATTAATTTTACAACTCCAACGCTACTTTTTACAGAACATGTACAATATTATGTTATTTTGTCGTACTCATGTCATGTTTCGATTTATAGTTATGCCGATTAAGTCCTATTGCCATTTTATAGAGCGATATTTCATGAAAGTGTACTCATGTTTCACTATCTTGTACACTTTGTTAATATAATATTTATAAATAAACATATATAATCGTTATAATATGTTTATTAAAGTTAGTATTTAAGTATGAATTGTACGCAATGTGAAATATTTCTATTCTTAATTTTTAATGTTATCTTGTTTTTAAGATTTTTTTCCCCACAATTTTAATACGACTGTTTTGATTCAAAAACAATTTCGTGATAATTATAGTATTTTCAGCATATAAATTGCTGGTAATTGTAAGGGGAATCTAACCTTATTCTATTTATAGCCTAGATTGAATTGTATATTATATATACTTAAATGGATACTATATATGATATAATATCCAAGATCCCAAAAAATAAAGTAAGAACTATATAAAATTTGTATTTTTGTGGAAGGTGAAAACATTGTTTTAAAATTTTAGGATTAATTGGAAAAATAGTATTATTAATCATCGACATACATAATTTAAAGTTTATAATGAAATTTTCTTAAAATTAAAATTTTTATTTAGTGCGGTTATTGATCGCATTAAAATAACTTAATTGAAAGTCTTTTTTTTGACTGACAAAATAAACTTTATGATTTGTATTAGTCATTATTGGCGTTTACCGGTTTTGCAATTTTCATTTTATTTAATATCTACATTATTACCATTTCTCATCATATATGTGAAATTAAAATCATGTTGGTACGTCTCTTTTGTATAGTTTTTTCAATTTGAGTGATATCAGGGAATCATCATTTCATTTTATTAAATGACCAAAGTTACATCGTGTTTTGAACATATTTGCTAGCAGCTTGCAATTTTAATGTTGTTCTTTATAATATTATTAATAATTTATCGCAAACTCTTTAGTTTAATTTTTTCTCCCTTTTTTAATAGATAGTTTCAAAATAATATCAACAAATTGAACTTTATGCTTGATTGAACAAATGTATATGTAGTACCTATAACTATTTTCTGAGTGTATAATTAATAGAATGCAAAACCGATATAAAACACGTGCATAGTATGCCTGCATTACGTTGAGTTTAATTGTTTTAATGCTATTGAAATCTATTCACCTTGTTAACTGTCAAAATTGAGCATGTTTTTTTGTTTTCTTAAATAGTTGTAATCCATAATTTATTACGGAGTCACTTTATTATCTTTCTAGGCATATTTCTTATATGATCTGTTCCAATATTTTGTATTGATATTTTCAGACTTGTTATTAGTCATAAGAAACATAAGAGAAGAGATATTGTAATTAAGAAATAATTAATGGGTAATTTTTGGTAAACTTGTTCATTAGAATGACAAGTGTTTTGGGTGCAGTAGCTACCCTTTATTACGAGAAGATTGAATGTAATTGCTACGTAATAATCAATACTACAGTGTATGGTGTTAAGAGATTACGTTCAGAAATAAAGCGATAACCAAACTTTAATAGGAATCACACTAATCGATAAGATCGAGAAAGATATTAAACAATAAAAACAATAAGAAACATATGCAGTCAACAGAACATGCAACTCACCAAATAGATAACATAAATGACATATTAAAAAACTAACCATATTTTGTAAAATGTGCTTGTTTGTTTGGTTGTTACTTGTTCATTTTGTGAGTAGCGTGTTCTATTAGCTGTGTATTTATTTCATGTTTTTTTCACAGTTTTATATCTTTCTCCAATTTGTCGATTAGTGCTCCCTATTATAGTTTCGTTATCGCTTTATTTCTGAATTTAATCTTTTAACACCACTCACTGTAGTATTAATTATATTACGTAGCAGTTATATTCAATATTCTCTTGATAATGGCTGCACCCGAAACACTTGTCGTTCTAATGAACAATTGCACCCGAGTTTCTCCGTTCTTTGTTTCTTGTTATTAGCCATTTTAAAATATTTATTTAATTACTCGTTATTAGCTATAAATTTTTAAAGTTTCTCTTAACCGAAAAACTGCATCATAAATTAGTTTTGACGTTGAATTTTTATCTGTTTTTTACCGTTCTTTAATTCCATAGTGTTTACAAATTTGCTCAATTTTTAATCTTGCCTAAATAATATTTTATTATAACTTAATATATTTAATGATTTATAGATGCACTATCGGCTATACTTGTACATTATATATTATTGCTGAATATTTTAATGTATTGTAAATGTGTAATAATATATAATAATTGGGGTAAGCCGAAATACTGCAATAATATTTATTTATTAGTGTCTGAGCTTTCAGAGATTATTTTACTCCCTAGTCGAAGGGATAAATAAATAATATTCAAATAGCGATAAAAACAGTATTGTATTATGCATGTGTTGCATTAGGTATGCTTTTAAATTATTACTATGATAGCATAATAATTCTAGAATCACACCTTACGCAACATGGGCATCATATAATACTGTTTGTTTTATCGTTGTTTGTATATCATTAAATTAGTTCTTCGACTAAGGAGTGGATTTCCGAAAACTTGGACTCTAATAAATTAATATTATTGCAGTATTTTGGCTTATCATTATTTTTTATTATATATTTTCTAATATGCTACACAATTTTGGGGGGCAAACCTCAATTTCATCTCACATGTGTATCTGAGCCAGGTATAATAATATTTTGCGTTTATTTTTTATTTATTATAATCAGATATATTAAGATATATCTGATCAAATCAATATTCAGATATAATTTTCGTATTTTTTTAGTAGAATATTGTTTAAATTAAAATGTTACGTTATCCCTTTTATTGATTTCAAACTCACGAAAGCAATATTACTTCATTTACTATGAATACCTCTTCTATCTCTCTCTCGCACTCACTTAGAGAAGAAGGAAACTAACAGCTTTTGGATTATTTGCTATTTGTAATCAATCTTTGACACATCTACTCCACCTCCTATTCCCTTATAGACCGACTAGGCCTACAGGATCCCGCCAAGGTGGAGAGCATCTATCGTCGCCTGATGGCCGCTCTCAAGCTCCAACTGGAGCGAAACCACGCGTCCGAGCGTGGCCTCTTTACCGCCGTGCTGATAGCACTCAACCAGCTGGCCAGTGTGGGCCAGGCCGCTCAACATAACATGCGCTGGTACCAGGAGAACTGGCACCGGACCCGACTTCCCCCTCTCTACGCCGAGATCTATGATATTCCGCATCAGGACACTCAACTTCCAGCCACCGATACCGCATCATCGTCTTCGTCTGGTGAGGGTGGTAGTGGCGGTGGTGCCCATAGTGATGTCCCCACACCGCCGGCCTACCCAACGGCGGGGCAGAGTCTGGGACCTCCATGATCAGGAATTTCTTACTTGATTGTTATTCTATCGATTTCTGTGAAATTTTTGTTGATGTAATGAAGCGGGGTATACACTTAGCATTACTACGTACCTTTTCAATCTCTCGTTTACCTTGGTTTAGATGAAGTTTAGATGATTTATTGGAAATTAAACAATAAGCTTAAATCATTTTAATGGAAAGCTGATAAACTCAAAATAAATAATGGATCAAAATATAGTTGCTAATTTTATTACTGAAATTATTAATATAAATTTATGAATAATAACTTTATTCAAACCTTTAAACTTGCTTTACAATAAATCAAGATAAATTGGACATTGAAACTGTCTACTATGATATAATATATATATATATATACATACTATGTAGTAAGTATAGGTGCGTATATGTAAATTATGCTCTAACAGATCTTCAAACACCAGCATTTTTTTGCAGATTCTTTCCTAATTTTTCCAAACTTTTTCAAATCTTTGCAAATCTCTTTATATTGCAACCTAATTAAACATTAACTTTGTTGTAATTTATTAAACATCTTAGCTTATTTTCATGTTTAAATTTCTGCATTGTTTTTTTTCGACAAAAATGGATTATTCTTCTAAATATGAGTAATTTATGTACAATTAAAGTTTTAAAACGAGCTATATGTTTTAATATCTCGAGTCAGTTTGCATTATCGCACCTATAATATGTCTGTCTGTCTATATCTATGTATGTATGTATGAATGAATGTGATTGTGTTGCCCACCACTAATGATGATAATTTTTGATGACCACACACGGCTTCCTACCTCAATTCTAATTTAGTTGTCGATCGGTATTTTAATATCGACTTTTATTCTACCTCCCTCTCCTTATTGATTTTTGTCCGCCCACCACTCCAGCTACCTCAGGGAAACACAAATAATACATACTTTTACTTATAAAATTAATGTCGAACTCATTACCAACGGCTTACTGTCTTATTCTAACTTACTTAACGACCAGGTATGTTATAACTATTGTAGTATGTATCGTAGATATACATATTATTCTCTTTTTATTTTAGAGCAGTGATAATCAGGGTAATCATTGTATATTAGACATACATTAACAAGTGTATACAAATTGTTCTTAATCTGCATATTCTTGAATTCATCACACAACCATAACACAAGCTGACAATATTTGTATATTTTATTTTTATTGATACTTTTATGCATCAATAACTATGTTGTTTAAATGTAATTATTTCTTTAAGTAACCATTTAGTAAGTCAAATATGGGATTTATAATACTGACACAATATCACAATATAAAATTAACAATAACAGCCAACTGTTCAAATATTGTACTGTTTTGCTGTTAGTTTTTGTTGTATAATATAATTAAGGCAGGGAATTTCACTAAAATAACTACAACAGTGATTTTGTGTAAGACACTTTGCACACATACACTGCATACTATTTGTTTATCATCTCAGGAATGTAATTTTGATCAATACTATTTGTTGATAAGCCATTTTGTTAATGATAATTATTATGCACTTACATTCGAAAAATGTTTTTTATTTTTTTTTTATTATAACGAAACTGTTCTGATTTCTATTTTATTTTGACTTCAACTGTATTCCGTTCGTTTTATGCTTTTGTCATTTTATTTAATTTGTCATGGTATTACCAAAAGGTTACCTGAATTTGAAATGTATCTAAAATAATTATTAATGACCTTAATGTTACAATGTTACTTTCTCTTCTGACTTTTGTCCCTTTTTCAATATTGGACGGACGCAATATTTTCTATTTAACTCATTTCTCTAGACCCCCTCTATGCCAACAGAACGGGTAGAAACATAATCTGGATTCTCAACCCTTGCTCTAACTCAGGATTTCATGCTAATTATATTATTCTATTGTATACAGTTGATTTACAAAGTTATACTTTTAATTTTTTGATGAAAAAAAAAATTTCTAAAACCAAAAATCTAACTGAATCAGGCATATTATGCTTACACACACAGTCAGTTTTTTATAGTTTAATATATTTCAAATGTATACCTTGTGTTAAAATTTCTGCTTTAATTTCAATTTGGTACCTATATTATACACTGTGTAAATTTACATCCGCTACCCTTTCACCATCTTCTATACATATTCTGAGCCCTATTCTCTATATTTCTGCTTAATTGCTGTAGGCATGAAGTAATCCTACTACATCTCAGAGATTAATCACTGTAATACAATAATTTTAGCACTAATATGGTAATTGTAATTTCTTTAGTGTACATCATGATATGTACAATTTCAGGTTAATTTAAGCTATTCATAGGGATCGCTTTGTTTGTTGCTAAATGCCTACCTTTCTCAAAGTTTAATCTATACATTCGCTCTCATTTTTCGCTATAAACGTAACTCAGCTACCCATTTTACTTGGTATAACTAAATTATGCTTTATTCATATGATTATTATTATACATTATATATTATTATTCTAAGGGATCGATGAACTCAGAGTATTCATGTGTTTTGCTGTAGAGTTTCTACAACCTAACGATCATTTTGTTGATACTTGGACCTAGATTCTTTATTCTGTATTCTTCATACCTCACCATTCAGTTTTTATCCTACCTCACTGTCTGCTAAACACAATTGTTTTTCTTTTCTCAATTGTTTTGAATTTTTAAAAGAAGCCTAGATACGGTCGAACCAAAATTTCAAGAAAAAGAATACTACAGTTTTGCTTGAATTGTAATATTATCCTTAACTTCTTCATTGATATTATTGATACTTCTATTATCATTTACTACAAATACAACTAGTTTAATATTTATTACTTTAATTTATGCTTTGATCATAGTATTATCTTTACAGTACTCAGGTACAATATGCATCATTACGTGTTATTGATTTTTAATTTAAAATGATATTATCAATACGGAGAACTAGTTTACTTTGTTGATAATCGTTTTTTGGATATGACAATAAAGTGGCATAGAAGATTACTTTAGTCAATATATTTTCACAGTTTTATGTAAGTGTACATTATATATTTTTCTTTTCCGATTAAAATTAATTTCCCTATCAATGAATGCAAGCTTTGGTGAAATGGTTTGACCGTATTACTATGTAACTTAAGTTGTTTATAGACCTTGATTCGTCGATTATTCATTTATTAACTCTTATACTATATATCGGGCTTAATTCTGCTTGTCTGTATTATCCATTATGCATGATTGTATTATTATAATATGTACATTAAAACTCCCAGTGCCATAGTAATTATGTATTAATAATTCTCTATCCCCGACACGCTCTTTGAACCCTTTTTCATCTTGTACTTTATAAATCTCTTGTTTTACATATGAGCGTTCTATCCTATACCATAAATGCATACAGTACTTATAATATACTGTCTACCTCATTTGATTAGTTAATATCCGTTTTATGACTATTCATCACAAGCAAAATATAATCTTTAAATATGTTCCCAGCCTATGCTTATGTCCCCTTTTATATACTTACATTAATTATCTTCTGCTTCATTTATTTATTAATTAGTGTCAACAAAAAAACAGATATTCTTAAGATGTTTTGCTTTATTATGAAATAAATATTAATAATTTTTATATAATTCAGTTACTGTTTTGTAATTTAAAAATACATTATCCACCTTCTTTCATTTCCTTTTCGAATTTTCTCGTAGTGTATTTTGAAGTAATACTATATATATATACCTATTAAAAACTATTTCTTGAAGCCATCACTAATATAAAATAATCCTTTTTAACCTTACTTGTCAGCAATATAATATTAATGTGAAGTCAGTTTGTTTGAGTAGCTAAATATGCTTTGTATGTAAATTCCTTTCTATTATTATTTCAAATTATGTTATCAGTTTTATTTGAATCCATTCGCCAGAACTTTTATCCTATATACACACACATTTCTGATATTACATTCTCGCTTGCATATACATACATAGCCATGGTCTTATTATATTATTTTTTATACATCACGTATATATTTTTGCACTGTTATGAATGCCTTTATTGGCTATTGTAATTGACTTACCCAGTATATTATGACCCTCATTATTTCCTTTTTCTATCGATTGATATTATATACTTACACATAATATTATGTATTCATATATTGCATATATATTCGACTACTATGCTATATACAGCTGTTAAAACTTTTGTGAATGTCAGGAAATACAGTTACAGTTTTTGTAATAATCAACTGTTTTTTTTTAAATAAATATTGTAATATAATATAACATTGTATTTTATAATGCTTTAGTGTACTTATTTATACATAGTGACATAGTATATAAGTATGTGTATGTACAAAATGCTTATTTTCAAAATCTACCTCAATTTGCAGTTTTGCAATTTTTGTCTGTCCAAAAATCATTGTCATTGTCTTATACCTCAAATAACAACACTTTATTAATACATTTAAGAAATATTTAAGTATATCAATATTGAAATCCAATCGTATATGCATGTATCTATTTAAATTATATAATCTCTTACCGTTTTTTGTTTTATTCCTTTTTACGCCTTTAAGAGTAATATTTATGATCAGCTCTTCAGGAATTGTTTTATTTTCATCCATATGCAAATATTTCACTGGCACTGTTGCACAATTTTAAAATCAATATTATCAATTTCAGTTAATTCTTTACAAATGTTACTTTATCACACTCAGATAAATATGTACATAAACATTGAATATTTAATTCTCAGCTTCGATTTTTTTAGACAATATTAGACTTCTCTACTTTACCTTAATGGCAATAATTCTAGGTATACTATATGCATATATATGCAAGTAATTTCAAAGCAAAATTACTCGTGTGAACGAGGAGCTTTTCATTTTTCTTAGACTTCATATAGAGAAGTTTTAAATAATTAAATATTGTAGCGTGTACACTTTTTATTTGATTAAAGAACATGAGCTTGTGCATCGTATATATAGGTGTCTTATTCTAATATATTGATATATATACATATGTATATATTTATGTATAATTTAAATCGCGATGCAATTTGACATATTTTTAACATACCTCATGATACATTTCAGGGTAATATTGAATGCACTTTTTCCTTCATGCCATACACATACCTCAGGGCCCTCAGTTCATTAATTGTTGA
Source organism: Invenusta paracnida (assembly GCA_036023295.1). NCBI lineage: Eukaryota > Metazoa > Platyhelminthes > Proseriata > Coelogynoporidae > Invenusta > Invenusta paracnida. The sequence continues at coordinate 3,826 of JAYRBW010003786.1, read as the reverse complement.
GTATGTCTCTACTATTGCTGTACCTACATTAACGTGTGCCATTAATGCGTAATTCAAAGTTCCTATATTTGAACCAGTTGTAAGTAAGATATGTATGTACATACTATACTGTACACCTGTTATCCAGTTTTGTTACCTCGGCTGCTCACTATATTCATATAGTCCAAATTTTGTTTATTTGTTTGTTGCTATTTGTATGTTTATTACACATACGATTGCTAAGATGACGTTTGCAGCATTTACAATTTGAAAAGTCAATTTGATTTTTCATAGCTCCAAAGTAATTACTCGCAACACCTGACTGACCACTCTTCTTTTGTAAAGTCTACATATAATTATAAACTATACCGTGTACCTAATTCATACATAACAAATTATAATAGATCGATATCCGTACATATTATAGATAGATATATTGTATACTTCAAAAGGGCATTAAAAATTTCCCTTTTCCCTCGAATCTTTCGAAATTGATGTATGTTGAATTGATGATCATTTGACTATAATACTATACATTTTTTCCACAATTTGAAACCACTGTTTATATCCTATTTCGCTGAAATTCAAATCCCAGTAAAGGTCCACACTGCACACTTTGTACCATTATGCACGATGTATTTACATACTATTATATACATATAAGCATTCTATATATATATAACATACATACACATATATACTCTCACTTTATAAATATGATACATTGGAAAGACTTTATAGGTGTCTGATTTTTTATATGTTTCAATACGTGTCGTATTGTATTACCTACTTATACAATGTAATTTTTTGTTTAAATATTTACTGTCGAAAAATTAAAAGTGCAGATATTACTATTTAAGTTTTATTTCCTTCATCCCTTTTTTGTTATACGAGTATGTAGTGCGAAATTAATCATTTTGAGATAATATGTAGTTTTTTCCGTAATTAAACTAAACACGTTATGTATATAACTTTTGCTATTTAGTATCGTAGGAATGTTATGGACACATTAACTATTGTTCTAATTAATAAGACGACAAATTATCTCACTTAAAATTTAACAGAAGCATTTTAAAACGCTAAATCTAATGCATCGTTAGAATCATCTTGTTGAAGTATTTTTGCGTAATTCAAGATCCTATAATATAATTTTGAAATTGCAAGAATATATTTTTTGTCATGAAAGTCAGATAAATGTATCTAATTTTTATCAGCATTCACAAAGTATGTACCACTCAAACAAATTTACGGATACACCTTAAAAGGTGTGCTTTTGTAAAAAAGCTTTCATTTTTTACTGAATAGAAATATATAAGGCTAATTTGTTAAATATTGATGAACACGTAGACTAAGTACTGACAGCTGCTGGGCATTAATTTCAGAGGAATCGAGTAAGTAAAATGCTATAGAGGGAATGACACAGTTCAGGGCCTCGCTACGGTCTAAAATATGGTGCGACATTATTCAAAAGGGCACATTTAAAAAATATATTAATATTTACATTTATATATTTTACAGGTATGGATAGCAATAATAACATACATACGCTAGGTAATAGGTCACAATTTATTACATGTAGGTCACTACAGTATGGTAAAGTTAGTCACAATGATACTGATAGAACAATACCTTTTTATGGTAGACTGAAAAAGTTCCATCGATGTTTTGATCGGCTAATAAATAGTCTCATGATATTCTAAATATCAATGTTATCCTGATCAAACCTTTCCTTGTAAATATTGAGAATTATGAAATGATTCAGTCGCTGTTGCTTCATCGAGGAACGTAAATAAGTTTTCAAATAATTAGCTTCCAATTTTGCACAACCTTCAGCACTTTATGCAATTGATACAATGTAGTCCGTAATGGGAAGTAAGTCTGGAACAGTTACAGTTAGGCATTCAATGCTGTCGATGAAATATCGTTTTGACAAATCTCCACCACCTTATTAAGACCAATTGAGTAAGGTTCTTTATTTTCTGCTTTGCAGAGAAGGTTCTGAAGATTTCGGTACACCTGGTGGCCTTGTTGTTGAAACCTGTTTTCAGGTATCCCACACACCCATCAAGTACTTAGATTCGGCGGTACATCTCTCCAGGAGTACTTGGTTGATGATGAGCCCTCGACCAACATCATACTTTGGATTAGGCTTTTTTTGGCATCCAAGGATGTGTTCAAGAAGTCCTTGTTTGGCTTCGCCTTTTGTCGCATTCCTAAATTCCGTCCACTGATCATCATATCACATTACTATCACTTTAACTGTTTTTTCCATTATGGCTTGACCATCTGCAACTTGCAGCTGAAATAATTGGAACCTGGAGAGCTATCGACAATATGTGGAAAGAAAATTATTACACCTTGATATGAAGGAATGATATGTACATATATGTAGTGGAAGCATTATATGTTCACCCAACTTTTAAAAAGCTTTAGAATTTCCCTGTATAATGATGATCGACTCTCGCACATTGAGTCTAATTGATGAGTAGGTATTCATAGCCAGGTCACTTCTATCCAACTCTCTTTTCTATAACCATAAAAATACCTATACCTTATCATCTAGTGGTTAATAGTGGCAGATCCAGGGAGTCTTCCACTATCTTTCGAATGACTGTCAGATTTTTAAAGATAACATATATTTTGAGAATTTTCGTTTATATTTCAAAAATATATTCATTATATTGTAAACCAAATAAAAAATATCAATAGAAATAGAAATAAAAGAGGAAAATATTTGGAAAAACTTTAAAATACTACTAGTTATTATAATTATTACATTTTCTATTTTGAATTCAATATCTGTCAAAACAGATACAAATATAATTACATTGAAATACTCTTGTTTTAATTTTACTACAATCAATTATCATGCGCATTATTTAAAATTGTTCTCTACACGTTTTTTTATTATAACGTACCTATCTCTGAAAATAAAGGCTGGACATCAAGAAGTTAACTTAATAATATTTTATCAATTTATTTTTAATAAAAGATATCCTCTAAAAATGAAAATAAACGCTCAACGACACTATTCGATTTTGGTTTTGCAAAACGTCCAAAATTATCACAAGGTGAGTTTAAAATTGATTATTAATATTATACTTTTATTATAATATATGGTAATTTAACAAAAAGATATTCATTTTAATAGTAATATTGAAAATACTTAAACGCTTGACCCATAAATTATATTATGCCAAAAATACCTATAGGTACAGTGTTTTATTTTCTCTATTATTTATAGATTGTCCAAATACAGATAACAATCCCTACACTCTGAATTAGATTTATGGGAAAGCTATTGGTCAGGGAAAACGGATTTACCAGATACAGCTCAAGCTACTTTGAAAGTTACTGATGTTATTTTATTCACAAATATAAACGAAGTGCTCAAACCTGTATTTACTTTTCTTGTTATCACATGCGAATGTGAGCGTTCTTTCTGTCTCTGGTCTTCGACGTTTGAAGGCAATATACATGCGTTCATCAATGAGGCAGAATTGACTTAAGGACTTGCCCTTTTACATGTATATTATTCTATGAACATTAATATTGATGAAATTGTCGATATTTTTACACGACCGTCGCATAAAATTTATTGATATTTTGAACGATCTTAAATAAATATTTATTCTAGTCATTGTGACATCCATAACTTTTTTGCTGTATATCTTGGCGCACTAATACATAAATATTATATGTACCTACATATTACGTTTTTAACTGTAACCGACAGAAGAACTCAGTTATGCTCTCATTATTAAATTGCAGACATTGAAAAAACGCCTTGCGTCGAAGTAAAGTGCTTGATTTGGCCCGAATTCTCTCAGACGATCAACACTGCTTG
>JAYRBW010003775.1:0-13830 GCA_036023295.1 Invenusta paracnida | reverse complement strand
TTAGGATTACCATATATTATATACCTATGGCTATATACAACTATTAAAAGCTTGCGGCCACACCTTGATTTAATCAAGAATCTTCTCAATTATTAGACCTCTAGTAATTAAGGAGATTCTTGATAATCCTGGAGCAGTCCCACATTAAAATAATTTAATGTGGGAAATTTGAATGAAATAATTTGGGACACTATGATACAGGATTGCCCCTTCTTTGTTCCAGTCACCTGTGATAAAAATGGCCCTCCTTTATAATTTTACCTTTATATCCCTCTGTCTGTCTCTGATCTAATAAATAAACCAGGCCAAACAAAAATCCTGGATCTGAGTGAAGCTATAGTAACAGTTATAACTCAGTTATATATATATAAAACTTATCGTAAAACTTATACAGTTGAAACTCAGTAACACATTTAACTCAGATAAGTTTTTACGCAGTAAAGTTTTTTCCTATGGATATTGCTTGTTTTAATAATTACAGTCTACAATGACAACATGGCATGATATTAACATGGTCATGGGCTACCCATGGCCAAGTTAATTGGGCATGGTATTTCTATAATATTAAATAATTACATAAATTATCATAAATATTCATCATATATAAAATATCACCACAATATAATTCAATGAAATACATATCCAAAATTTTAATGAATCTTGTAGGTTGGCCAACACGAATATATGGAATATTTAATTAAACGAGAACATACTTTGGTCTGTTAAAATGATATTTATTACGCAGAAAGCGTTTAATAGAAAAATCGAAAGAAAATCAAATTGTCCGCGATTATAAATAATATTAAAATAATTATTATATTGTATTAAAAGTATTAATCGGGATTTTTCGCAATTTATAAAGTATATTTATAATACAGTATGTAGAATGCGAAAACCATCCTAACTCTAGGAACTCTTCCATTTTGATTATAAGTATACAATACATTAAATAATACTATGTAATATAGATATAAATGTACTAACTGAACTAAGTAAAGTATTTAAGTTTATTTTATTTATTTTTCAAAAATATTCCTGTTTTTATTTAATAAAAATCATTTAGAGAATTAGTTCCGGGGATTTGGAGAAGATCCTCCAGTTGGAGGATCTTTAAGAGTAGAATGCAATAACTGTCAGTTATTGCATTCTACTCTTAAAGATTATTCTATGCCATTCTATTTTTCTCTAACTATATAGAGTAGGTTCTGAGATACTCAGTATATGAAATTATGTTTTATTTCTATATATCTAGACAATTAATATTATCAGCAACATGTGATGTTTATATGACACAGTTGGACTTTGAAATTTCTAAAATGACGCTCATTTATGAAAAAGACCCCAATTAGATTATGGAATATAGTAAATGAAGTAAGGAAAAAACTATACTAACAAACAATGTAAAAGACTATATATAACCTGACATTAGAATCATAAGCCTTAAATAGGTTAGATAAAATTCTAATATTTATCATAATACCGCATAATATAAATGGTGACTAAATATTCACTTGTATTATATTCTTCAGTGTTGCAATGGCCCAAATCGGTTTAATTAGTATAACACTGTATACAATAAGTAGATATTTATATCGATGTTGCGATTATATATTCACAATCATATAGCTATAAAATTATCTGATATTACTTTAATATTCATAATATACTTATTCACATTTTAAATGGTAATAGCAATATACATTACTTTAGTGAGTAGTTAAAAATGAATCATCTTTTCAGTGTAGTAAAATATCTATTAATACTTAAAATTATTATAAATTTAGTTTTCAAGAGTGAAGCATTATTGACATTACTTATACTTAATTAACTATAGACTAATATGTCACTATGATATATTAAACAATATTACAGTATTTACTAAACCATGTAATATGTATGTTATTCTATGTCACTATGTTATATATTATGTTACTATGTTGTACCTATATATATGTATATGTTATACTGTGTTCAATGTTGTTATTTTCTTGAAGAAAGAGCCGGGTTCATTTTCAATAAATTAATCTAATCATCAATTGATAAAGAGTCCTTCTTCATGAACACGGTTCTCTTCGTAATAATTATTTTTGTCTGACAATGTCACGCGTAAGATAAACGCGCGTAAATATCCCTATTTTTCAGAAGATTAAGCGATGAAGGCGCAATTGAAGATAATTGAAAAGTGATGTTAATTGACAAACAATGATGTTGTAACAATCCCAATAATGGTATATTTGAATTAATTATCTATTGAGCTAGAGGCATTCACTGCTAGATTATATTCCCCAGGTATGTGTATAATTGAGAACCGCCATGGTAGAGTTCGTTGTTTTATCCGGAAGAGTTTTGCTACCCATCACCGTGATCAACAGAAGTTAATTTACACAGTATCATTTACTAAATGGAGCATGCCCTTACTGCCATTACCCTAAGTGAAGCATCTAAAATATCGTCGCTTTCATGGTCTCCGACTGTTGAACAAGCTGAGAAAGAACAGGCACGCTCTTGTCCAAACAGCTGAAAATGGATTCCAAGAGAAGCAATCTACATCTCTAATGGTGCTGTCATGGTTGCAGACCGTGTATAGTCATGCCACCATCACTGCGATGAACTGTTTTTGATAACCATCAATCATGCTGCCCATCAAGGCACTTCCTCAATGGAGCTCCGTGCCCGTGCCATTGTTTTCTGGTCAGGGATAACAGCTGACATACGCGCAGTTAGAGCAGGTTGCAATGACTGCAATTGAAATGCCCCGTTACAACCTTCACTCCTTTCATCTCCCATCTCACCACTTTCACCCCATTTAAATTTGTTCATACCAACTACTTGGATTTTGCAGGCAACCACTATTTAGTCATTGGCGATAGATTATCTGAGTGGACAGAGTTGTCGTCAACTGCCTCCTGGTTCTTCATTGGATGTCTTTGTGCACTGTTTGCCACCTTCTGAGTACCTAAATAACTTTCACGCGATGGTGGGTCAGAATTTGGAGGCAGTCTGATTCATAACTTCCTCAAGCGGGGGGTAGTAATCATCGAGTCTCCTCTTCCTATCTTCCACAGTCTAATGGTAGAGCTGAAGTAGTTATGAAAGCTATTAAATGCCTTCTTTGATGCAATATTGGCACAACTGGATTTCTGAACAAAGACCACTTCCTACACGTGCACTCTTGCAACAACGCAAAGAACTTACGTTTTCTTTTCTTTTCTGCATAGATGTTTCTTTTACTTTATATACATAGATTGGCTATCTGAAAAAAGTACGTAACAATTTAAAACATAAGATTGTGCTCGAATATCAACATCCTTTCCAGATTTTTAATTGCCACGACTTATTCAAAAGACTATACTGAAATTTTTTAAATATATTTTTTCTATAATAATATGTATTTGAGTAATCATATACTCGTATACTTTATAAACATAGATGACCTATATTTGAACAAATAGCTAAAGGTAACAATTTAATGAAGAAAGTGTGTGGTAAAAAATATAGATCCTTTGTCATTTTTAATTACCACGATATAAAAGATTATTAAAAATCCGATTTTTATATATTTTTAATTAGTTTTTAAATGTTTTTATATAAATCAGTATTGGTATATTTTCTTAATTTTTGAAATTATATATATATATATGAAAATACATATGTACTGAAAATACAAAACATTTTCAATGGAAATGTTTTAGATTGTAATTTTATGTATATATATTGATTAATTTCTATGGTAAAATACATACGAGTATTAAAATGCTCTCACTAACGGTGTTAATAGTTATTGAACTGTATACAGAATAAAAAAGAATAAAAAAACGGTATATTGTTATTATATGTATAATGTCATGTATATACATATATATATAAATGAGAATATTGTAATTTCTTAAATATAATTTGTAATAGAATGTATACCACATATTGTATGCATATTTATTAATGTGCAACTAGTAATCGTAATAATGGGAAATTAATATACACAATAATATTAATATTTAAAAATAACATCACTATTTGCTATAAATAATACATCGTATGCAGATATCACAGATTGTATGGAAATTATATACAGCGAGGTCACTTATAAAAAACGGTCTTTAGCGGCAAATGAAGCGAGAGGGAATAACGTTTTGGATCTTTATGTAAGATTGGCAAGCTTATTATATAACATTACAATATACACATTTTTCTAGATGTACACTATTTCATCAAATTTCAAGAATAACAGGGCTGCATGTCTAATAATTCAATCTTTTGTATGAAAGACCTATTTTCTTTTGGCACCCAACAACAGGTGTTTTTCAGATTTTTTATATACTATACAGTATTCATATAATATCTATACATATAAATATATACAATCTATTTTTTTAATCAGAAATTTTTAATTTTAGTGTCAAATAGAAAAGGTCAGAGTTGTTTACAATATTTATCATCATTTTAATAAAAAATGCTACTGATGCTGCCACTATGTATAATTAAAAAGCTATAACATATCTACCTGCCTGATACAACTATCACTTAACTTCAAGCTCATTATTAATATAAAAACTTTTTTGTGGTAAATAAAGCGAGTGAGAAATAACTTTTTTAGATCTTTATGTAAGATTTGAAAGCTTATTTTATAACACTACAATATACTTTTTTTCTAGATGTATGCTATCTCATCAATAGCACCTGTACACATATCCATATATAGATATAACATATATAATCTATTTTATGTGTGTCTATACTGCTATAAACCACTATATCTAATTAGAAACATTTAATTATGTTGATCATTGCACACCACTGCCTATGCCGATTTATGTATTTAGAAAAGTGATAAAAAGAAACACCACATTCAGGGAAATCTGATTTACACCCAAACAGGGAGCAGTACTTCGTATTTATTTTTTACTTCAAAATAAAGTAAGATTAAATATATATATAGCATTTTCTATACAGCACGTGGTAGAAATTCCCCTTCGTATTTATTTTTTACTTCAAAATAAATTAAGATTATAAATATATATAGCATTTTCTATACAACACGTGGTAGAAATTCCCCTTTGTTTACCCCCGGCCTCCTTTTAGCCAATCAGAAAGCAAGTGATTTGTTTACAGTTTCACAGCGTATTAGCTTATACTTTTATTTGAATATTTAATTTAAAATTATTTAACCCTAGTATGGCACATTAAAAAATGAACACTAATGGTGCATTTAAAGGCTTTTGACTTTGGTTCAGTAAACCTTAGAATAAAGGCATGTTTGAACAAGAAATGATTGTTTATTCACAGAATTAACTTTAAGTTCAAACAACAACTAATTGTAATACAAAATGTTCAAAAATTACATAGTTACTGACACCAGTTTTGAATTACAAGCACAAATTGCATACGATTCTGAGTCAGAATGATTCTCGCAGACAAAGCATCAACATCCTGCATGTGCAGCGAACCTTCACTTTGTTTTTAAGATTGCAGAGGTGACATCAACCTCTTGTAATTGTTCCTCAGGTTCTGCTTTAACTGCATTTTCTTCCATAGGACAATCTATTCCACAGAGTTTTATGGCTTGGCATATGGATGACTGAAAGTGTGGTGTTTGGGCTTAGCGTGAAATGAGATGTGTGTTATTTTTCTTAAGTTTTAAAGTTATAAAACAAGAATGTGTTGGTAGGCGACTTTGGAAGAAAGAGTATATGGGGTGTTACACTTTAAAGATAGCTTTAAACAAGGATACAACAAATTAATTCTAATGTTAAGCTTAGTTTTATTAATATGAATTATCTTTGTGCGGAAAATATTATAAACTTCTACATATGATTTCGCAAATAAATATTCACCTGTTTATCATTGATATGCATGTATATATATATATATATATTATATTGTTTCAGCTTCAGATAATGACAATTATTGAACAATGTCATGGATGTTGAAATATTGGTAGGTTAGTTGCACTCTTTAAGTTAAAACTTCGATATATTATTATTATTATTAATATATTGCAGGACTCCACAATTTCAATTTCTGAATCGGAAAATGAAGTAAATGCATCGTCATCTTCTCAAGAAAGCTTTTTAGATTTTACTCAGCCAGCAAAAAGATCAAAACCTAATCCTACATTATCGCCTAATAAGTCTGGAGATTTAAAAGATTCTAATGCTACAGATCCAGATGACGGAGAGGTAACTGACCTAGTTTTACTCTAGTATTTTACTTTGAATGTTAGATTTTTGCTGTATTTTTATTATAGCTCTGTCCCATTTGTTTCGATACTTGGACAACTTCTGGAGAACACCGACTTTGCTGTCTGAAATGTGGTCATCTCTTTGGCTACAGGTAAATAATTACTCTACTATGTATATTTGACTTGTAATTACATAGTGTATTTACTGATACGGTTAATGACATTTAACTTGCCTTTTTTTCTACTTTATTTCGTCAATAGTTGTATTGACAAGTGGCTGGCTTCTAAAAACCGCGATGGCAGCTGTCCGCAGTGCAATGCTAAGGCTTCGCGTTCCCATATACGCCTTCTGTACAGCAAACGACTCAAAGTAAACGAAAACATATTTTACCATCATGTCAATAACTAGTGAAATATAAAAAAAATATTTTTTAATAATTTGTCTAAAATAATTTTGAATAAAAAGAGTTATGTATCGGTTATATATCAATGTGGCTACTCGTGAAGGTCTTAGACACAAGCGAACGAGATCAAGCAATTTCTCGATACGAAAAGGAACGTCGTCAGCGCCAAAAACTGGAGATGGAAGCGGCTGATCTGAGACTCAAGTTCCAGATGTCTGTCGAGGAAGCGAGAAGTTTACGAGATCAGCTCGGTCAACTTCAGCGTCAGTTAAGTTCAAATTCTCTGGAGACTAGTTCCTCCCTTTCCCGAAGTAATAGGTGAGACTGTTGCTTGCATTTTGAAACCTAGATTAGTTGATATACGTATTTCTACATTACTCTATAAAAATGATAATAAGCTTTGTAATGTATTTAATATGCCACTAGTTTGAGCTCTCTTGGAGAAATCATTATTTGAATAACCGGGAATTTTCATCAGTTAAATAAAATCACTTTAAAATAGGTGAAATTTACGAGGAGTATTCAAAAAGTCTTGGCAACTTGACATACCAATTTTACTAATAAAATGTACAAAAAAGTGTATTACTTATAAACCTTCTACATATTATATAGGCTATTCTGTATACCATACACTTTTTATGCCTCCGAATCCATGACTGGAAGATCTCACGGTACTCAGATTCAGATACGGTCTTCAAATTTGCATTGTCCTCTTCGCTAGGTCTTGCTCGCGCTGAAAATTAGTTCCAACTATCTTATATGACAGTTACGGAAATGCCGAAAATCACATGGAGTAATATCAGGGCTGTGTGTTGGGTCTTTTTTTGTAAAGGTAATTGTTTGGTGGCTGGAGGCATCGTCGTGTTGAAGATAGATCCGTCCATCTCTGAGTGTGTGGACTTAGAACTGAGGCTTGGTCAGTATAACTGTAGCCAGGTCCTCGTGAATCTTGCGCACATTATCTCCATGTTTGTAAAGCTTGAAGGAATCGCATTGTTGAGAAGTACTTATAGTTCTCCATTTTAAAGTTTACTAAACATATGAACTCTTATGTGTAATTAGTACAATTGCTGTTGATTATTATACATAGTATTAACATACTAATTCAAACGAAAGGTTAATTTTAAAACTTAATTGTAAAAGTTCAATTTCTAAACCATTTAGAATTAGAATTTTCCCTTATAATAAAAGAATAAACGCGCATAATACCCTATACTATTTGCTTTTATTAAAATTGTATTAAATGTATTTCATTTTTGGTATAAAAATAGGTACTTACCAACAATTTTATTTTATAATTATAGCAATAATGGTAACCTCGAAGATTTTTGTATATTGTTTAATGTGTAAAACATATTATAGTGTTGTATATTATAAAACTGAGTCTTATAATAATGCATCGAAACTAGTGCATAATTTATATACTTGTATTACATATAGAGTTTATAGAAATTTATTGGAACAGTTCTAAACTAAAGGTTTGATCATTCTAAAAATGGTTTAAAGTTTCCAATTGCAGTAATATTTAAACTAAGTTTAATATGATTAGTTTGTTATTTATTATTATTTTAATAATCAGCGATTGAGCTGCTTCCCACGCACACTTTCTTTTGACGAAGTGTCAATCAAATTCAGAATATGATCTATGACTAAATTTGATTATAATCTAATTTAAACCAACGTATGAAGTCACCTATTGGTCTCATTTCGCTGCCCGTGTCCTATATTGATATATTTTTGTTTTGCAACTATACCTAATATCTGCCAAACTATAAAAATTCTTTTGTAGATGCATGTTATTAATATATATATATATATATATTTTTTTTTTTAAGCTTAAACCCATCAGTTTCAACTGCGGATCAAATAGTTAATGGTGGAAAATATCGCTATGATGCTGTTAAATCGGTTCTTCTATCTGAGGTAAAAGTCCAATGCGTCCTCTTTATCTTCTATAATGTCCCAACGTTGCTTTTTAGTAATGCTAAATTATCGATATGTTTGCATTTTATCTGGCTTACCTACCTTTATTGCATTTTCCCTTAAAACCAATCTGGTTTACAATGTTGCTAATAAATATTTGAATTATTTGATAATGTGTCTCCATATTTTCTTATATTTTTATATTAACCACATGTCATGTCTCTGTATTAATCAACTGGTTACTATGTAATATCTTCACGTCTAATTTATCTATTACTGTATGTTAAAACTGTATATTCATGCTATCTTAAACCTTTGCAAACCTTTTCTAGCTACCACTTATTTCGCTATTTTAAAATACAAAAATAATCGAGCTGAAACTTGTAGCTATTGTCAATGGACAGCATTTTTTATGGTAATTTTGGTATTAAAACGTTTCATCTAAAGAATTACGTTTTTCAAGTATTCATGTTTTTATTTTTTTACTAATTATAAAGTTGTATTTTAAGTCAATCCTAATTTCGATCAAATCCAGTGTAGCCTTAAAGATAACGTTTTATGACTATTGTGCACTGAGTAATCCAGAATTGTTGTTCTCTAGATAATGCTACTCTCAAATTTATTTAGTTTAATTAGCTTACCAATAATTTACTTGGTGATGAAAAAATATATAGATTGGTACAGTCTGACCTAGCTCAACAGCCAATCAAAATTTATAATTTGATTAAAAATGAAATCTCCAGAAATAGTTGTTTTTAAAGAAAATTTAACAATGCTTCATGCCAGACATCTATGCCAAAATTAGTTATTTAAAAAAATGGGGAAAATGTGTGACATTTATGTTTAAAGTTTATCTGTTTTGACGTTTAGTATTTTATTACTAATACAAATATAGGCAACTCAAATTACTATATTTTCAAATGATTTTAATTTAACATGAAATCCTTGCATGTGAAGTTAATTGCACAAATGAAATAAAATTGATGCATGAGGAGTTTGTGATCTAGATCACATTATTTTACTGTTCCCATGTTATTACAGGGAATTAGTGAACATTTGAATAACTATACTTTTTATTCTGTTTAATCTAATTTAAAAAAAAATGGTCCTTTAAAAGTTATAAATCCAGATTACATGTTTTCAAATATATTAACAAATTTAAAAAACGTATAACTTTTTTTGTGATATACAGTAGAGTTTGGCTTTAGTAACATGTCATGGTGTTTTCCAGTTGTGTTACTAAAGCCGAACATTGCAAATTATACTAGAGGACATATATGTATATACCATATTTCATTATTTTCAATGTATAGATATCAATCAGTGTGTGGTGGCTCTGAAGAGGGTCGTTTTCGCGTTCTCAGAAGGGGGAAGGGAATGTTGCTCTAAGTTACTGTCTAGTGACGAATGTATCGAGTGTTCCTTGTTCACTTGCTTTAATGAATTGCTGATCAAATATCTCTCTATTGTAGAAATTGTTGTCGACATGAGGTTCACTATTGCCGTCATTAAGCAAGAATGTTTTCACAACGCTAAGAGCTGTCAGTGCTTCTTTTCGTGTTGGGAGTGGTTGCTGCTCTTGATCTTTCCTTCATTAGCTTCTTCATCATCAGCATTATCAGCGCTAGTAGCAGCATCAATAATTTGTTGAACAGTCAACTGTGGTGATGTTGTTAGATTGTTTACCATTTTGTACATACTCGTCAAAATTCACATTGCCAAATATGTCTTGCATTCGTTGAAAGATGATTCTAGGCATTTCGAGGAAATTATAAAGATAGAAACAAGTGAATCGCCGATATAAGAGAAAAATGGCCAACAGCTAATCAGACATTATGTTACTATTGGCGAATATAAATCAACTTCCGTGGAGAATTATATGTTACTAAAGCCGAACATCGTATTATGGAAATTAATAGAATTCTTGTCCGTGCATTAGAAATCTGTTACTAAAACCGAATTGTTACTATTACCGATGTTACTAAAGCTGAACTCTACTGTATGTACATTTATTATATATGTACAGTAGAGTTCGGCTTTAGTATATAAATTGTATATATTAATGATTGTCCAGAGAGATTGAATTGTATAATATAATTCAATCTCTCTGGACAACCATTTATATATAAAATATATTTAGCCAGCATTCTTTTAATAGATAGTCCCTGTTTAATTTAATTATAGGTAAACAGCGTTTGAGTGCATTATGCACCCTAACACTTGTATTGCGATTTATTGTAAATCAAAGGAATATTATACATTCTCTGATAATAATATGTAGGTCGAATAATTTCTAATATTATACCGTAAAAGCGATATTTTTGTGGAAGAATAGAATAATAACCTATAAAGTTACTTGTGTCATGTCCTGCATTTGAAAGTTTCTCAGTAAGAACCCTTTGTCTCTTAACTTGAGAGTTTGACTTGGGGGTCGAGTCTATAAAACGAGAATAGTGGGAATGGGGAAATAAGAGAGAGGGAGAGTTGGTCATAAATTGTATTAGTTACTACAGAAATATTTTTATTATCAACAAATTGTATTAGGCACACAAATTTTAAGTCAAAGGTACAACAATGTCAATTATTAAAATTGTTCAAAATGTCCACCAGATGAATTGATACAGTCTTCCATTCGTGATAATACTGATTGACATACTTTGTCGCACAGTACTTTGTTATTATTGATTTTATTAAACTGTTGTGTAATAGAATTTTTCAACTGTAGCATTGTTTTTGTATTTTCTGCATAAACGCGGTCCTTAACCTTCTACCGCCCAAGACCAGTTCTTGGTTGAATTTTTTGGTCACATTTATGAATCTAGCTATCTTTACCCTTCTATTGAAATATCTTGAAAAAAATTTATAAAAAAATGCATTGTCTATGAAATATAGGTATGGGAACAAATGGGAACACTGGGCACTTTAGGGGTATACATTTGGCAGTTTTTCGAGAAACTGAAGGTTTTCTTTCAATAAAATTTATATTAGAAGATAAATTAATGACCATAATTATAAATATGATAGAGTAATGTAACAAATAGGTATAAATACTATAAAAAGTGTTTTTCATGGTGTGATAGTGTCAGAGAATGGGGACACTAGTCAGTTCACATGTATACATAACAGTTGGATAAAACGAAATTTGAAACAAAAAATCTAATTGCAGAAACTGGGGATTCGCTCCAGCAATTTTATATTACAAAGTAAATTGTTGATTAGAATTTTGTATACCCGTGATATGATTATGGTACCTTACACATTGATAATACATAACACATAGAAGTAACATATAACAGATAATATGTATACATTTTCTGAAGAGTAACACATAGTGTAATAGTTTTATTTTCTATGGTAAGCAATTGAGCACACACTATGCAGACGCTTGCCACACTTTTGGCACTGACGTCGAGTGTTCTTGTGGCACTGGATACAGCGACCTTGCGTTGTGCTGACCAGCTGATGTCCCACACCATCAAATCTGAGACTATTTGGTGGTTGAAGCTGACGGCCGATGCGATAACTTGGACGTTGTGCTCCTTTCAGTAGGCATATTACAATAGATCGTCGAAAGTCGAGGTGGGTCATTGAATCTAACCTGTCATACAAGGCGCAATGAACTTTCCAGGCTGCAACAACTGAAATATTTATGATGTTGGAGAATAGGGGCCACCACCACTTTTTTGCACGTACACGAGGTCGATAGGATCCAAGAAGATGATCATATATGTCGATGCCGCCCATGCCCTGGTTGTAACGCTTTATCAAATATGGTGTAGTAATGTGCTTGATCTCACCTTTAACCCATCGTTTGGCAGATTGAACGGGTTCGTCAGTGGACATAGCATGCACAACAGAATTGTCATTCCATTTTAAAACAAAAACTCGGCCATCACAGATGTGCTCCATGGATCCCCTTTCGGTTTTCTGGAAACGCTTAGTTGACATGAAGTGCTCCGCTGCGCCACCTGTTCTGTTTGTACGGACAGTTCCTGTCGCCTTGATACCATCATCACTGAGTTGCGACATGAGGATATGACTGGTAAAAAAATTGTCAAAAAATATATCATGATTATTGACATCACTATTGGCACGGATGATATCAACCATATCGTATACAACTCGATACCCCAGAGGTGTGTTCATCTTAACTGCTGTCTTGCCAGCATATAACTGAATGTGATATGGATACCCATCAGGGGCACATAAACACCATTGTTTATAACCAAACCGTATGGGTTTTCCTTTGATATACATCTTACAAGAATGCTTACCAAAATAAGGTACCATGGCCTCGTCAATACTCAGCTCTTCGTGGAAAAAAACAAACTGAACCAGATTTTTATTCATGATATCATATATCTTTTGCACCTTGGCAAATTTGTTGTTTTTCTGCAGGTGTTGATTGTCGGCCAGATGAATGTTTGACTTTATTCGCAAAAAACGGTTTCTAGTCATTGCCGATGCCACTAGTGGCACCCCTAAATCCGGGGCGGTTGACCAATAGTCACGTTCCGATGGGAGTTCATGGTACCCCGACAACAAATTAATCCCAATGAACATATTAAGTTCATCTGTTTCGAGCTGGAAGTCGGCGTCATTATTATCGCGACGACCATATAAGACTGTCTGCTGACGGATAAGTTCTATCATTTCATCATAAAAAAATTTGCACCATATGTCGAATGGTTCTTGATCTTCACCTTGGAACCTAGGTGGACGAGAAGGCTGGGCAGCTTGAAACACTTTTGGTTTGGAAGCTTTTCGAAAACGTATGCCAGGTTCAGATTCGACGTGTTCCTTTTCTTCTGAGGCATCATCTTCATAATCCAATTCTACTTCTCCAGCAGGCTCCTCATCTTCTACTTCTTCGTCACTGGGAATTGGCTGGTCACCACTCTCAGGGGGTAGAATTGTAATTGCGGTAGGGTTGTGATGAGTTGCTTCATTAAGTGCTTCAGCAACTGTCACATGCCGAGTAGTTCTTGTGTCAAATAGGTGGTTGATTGCAGCAGTTTTGCTATCTCGAGAGTATTTAGCCATTGCTAGCTGAAAGGGGAGAAGATGGAAATTGGAAAATGTATTATCCATTACTACCTATAATTGTTGATAACTCCAATAAGTAGATAAAGCAAATATTCATTTAATATTAAATGGGTGCTTATTAGTTTGATTTTTATATATTAAAGCAGGCTAGAGTTTAGATGAACAGTGAGCTGATTATAAAGTTTAATTTTATTATGATAGTAACTGGAGAAAATCAAAAACATGTAATAATGTGAAATTAAAATGTATTGGTTATTTGTAAACCTTTATTCATTCTTA
>JAYRBW010003764.1:0-13831 GCA_036023295.1 Invenusta paracnida | reverse complement strand
AACCGAAGAATTACATATATTTTGTCTCTCTTTCTATTATCGTGTCTAGTCTAGATAGTATATTTAAACGTCTTTGGGTTTACCAAGGAATGTACTTTGTGAATAATAATGAATAACAGAGGAGAAGTATTTAAGCTGCTATTGTAATTGCAATTGTTTAAATTAAATAAGTAATCAGCAATTATAAATCAATATTTTGTGACCCGGCTGTTTCACCATTATATTTGCCAAAAAAGAAGGTATATGCAGAACGTAACCTCTATTATTCCGTCGACAACAGTTGTTTTAAATCAGCGGATCATATTGCATTAACATGCGATTTCATTACTCCCCGGGACTTTAATAAAATTAACTATTTATATCATCACAAAAGAAATATTTTTAAGATCGAGATTGGAACCGAAACTAAAATTTTAAAAATTAATGCTGTCACAGTAAAAGAAATAGATAAACAATAGCAATAAACCATATTTAATTAGTTATTCAATCTCTATGGTCACAACATACTTGGATGTAGTAAAATTCAAAATTATAAAATTCAGTATAATATAAAATTTTGTATTGTGCTCAAAAATCGGTCCAAAACAGCTTGCCTCATATATCACTCACAATGCGCTAAATTATAAATAGATTATTGCACTACCATTCCTGTAACAATAGTCTCAGGAAGGAATATGTTTAAATGTTATAGAAGGATTATATCTAACGCAGTATCTATATTTTAATTTGTTTCACGTTCTAGTAACGGCTTAATTGTTGAGAGAAAAAAATAGAACTCAGATAAACCAATTAACCTTTAATCCTGATATATGAAACCCTCTACTCTTATAAACACGGTTATGTATTGAGTTGTACAGAATTTTTGGTTTAATTGTTTTTAAACACAATATAACTTAATTGCTTAAATTTCGTTTTTCAATTATTTTCATATTTTTATAAAATAATAATTAATTTTAATGAAAATTCTACAAATTTCAAAGAACTTAAACAACATTAGAATAGTTAATTGATAAAAAAATTAATTTGGAAGCAGACATTGTTACTGTATGTTTTATTTACACTGTTAATAATACTCATGCAAATAAAACTTCATAATTTCAATAATTTTTATAATTATTATTTTATAATGGTCTCGCAAACTTGTACGTTTTAAGAGACGAATATTTAATAATTTATTGCAATTAAGACAGTTAAATGTTTTTTAATAGTAATCTTCTAAATTTACATTTACATTAATAGTAATAAAATAAAAATATTGCGATTTGTGTTTAAAATATGATAGAAGTCGGAAATGTTCATCCATGTCACCATACGTCCCTACACGTCCCCTTGTAACCATCACCCTCTATATTCTCTTGACTAAAACCTTGTTTTATAAGTTAATTGGTAAAGGAAATTTATTTAATTTATTATCTTATTGTTTTAAAGCGATAAGTAAATCATTATTTCATATGATTCATTCATAATGCAACCTTTCTATCTTCTTCTACGCAGCTGGTAGTCCTACTCGTGGTCTCTTTGAGTCACACGTTACACCCCGCCCTACGAATGCCCGATCTCTATCTCAGCTACGTGGAAGCATTCTGTCCTAACAGTACCAGCTTAGCCTTCTGGGCTCCCTATAGCTTCAACCTTGCCGTCATTCTTGCCTGTTCCTGCTTGGCATTTGCTTCCAGATCTTTGCCCGACAACTTTCATGACGCAAAGTGCATCTTTGCCTCGGCAGCGGCATGTGGGCTCGCGTGGCTTGCATTCATTCCCAGTCTTCTCTCTTCCACCTCCTCCCAGTCTCAGGACCTCTTGATTGGATTGGCGCTGTGTATGAGCAGTGTGGCTGTATTGTCCACAGTCTTCTTACCCAAAGTATTCAGTGTGATCGCCATGAAAGAAGCGCATATCCACTTCTACACCACTAGAGAAACTACGAGTGTAGCTCCTGGGAATTAATTGCACCAATCCACACAAAAGAATGTAATTTTCTAAAGAAGCGGATATCCACTTCTACACCACTAGAGAAACTACGAGTGTGGCTCCAGGGAATTAATTCCACCAATCCACACAAAAGAATGTAACTTTCTAAGCGACAGATAAATATGGAGTCAATCAATTGTAACACACTAGAGATATTTGACTGTCGGAATTTAGATATATCTAAACTATAATATATAACTTGTTTGCAGTTTAAATCAGCTGCGTTATCTAAATTATGAGTCTTCTAAACTAAACATCACACTTAAAAGTTGATCAGATAGTTAGAATATATAATTATTACATTCGAAATATAATTCCAGAATTAAATTACATATATTTCTGACGTGCTGTGTTGTTTCTATATATTATTTATAGCTCTGTACTCTACATACAACTTGCCTCCCAAATACTATTTCTGTTACTTAAGAAACACGTTTATATGAAGTGTTGTTTGTATATATGTTCTTAAATATCTGCTTAAGTAGTGTTTAATCATAATTTGAATAAGATTATTATCGAGATAAAATGCATTTCAGATTAAGGAAATTCTTAATATGTTTAATAAATAACCATTTCTTGACATTAAAACAGTACATTAATCTTGACTAACATTAATATTCCATTTCAAACATTGTAGCTAATAAGGACATCATGGCTTATAGTCCGGGAGCACAGAGGCTATATCAATCAATCCCCTAGATGTTTAGTACTAACATCCCACATCATGAAACTGAATGTCTGCCGTTACATAGCCAGTTCTTTGGTACCACCAGACACTTTTTCTAATTTTCCATGTGCATTTTCATGAAAATTGGGTCTAAATCATGAATTCTCTCCTATTCTTTAATATGGAAAATTTGTTTTTAAGCCTATTTTAGGAATATTTTGTTAAAATAGACTTGAAAACTAATATTCAAATGTTTATAGAAAATAAATTGTACAATTTATCCATCAAAATTTGTTTCTAACGTGTAGAAAACACTTAAACGAACAAAATAATATGCATCATTGTATTCTTAATAAATGTTAAAACAGTTATTTCCATGAAAATTGGGTCTAAATCATGAATTCTCTCCTATTCTTTAATATGGAAAATTAGAAAAAGTGTCTGGTGGTACTAAAGAACTGGCTATGCAACGGCAGACATTCAGTTTCATGATGTGGGATGTTAGTACTAAACATCTAGGGGGTTGATTGTTGGGACCTCGTTCCATTAGGCTGGAGCCTCTGGGCTTCCGGACTACAAGGGCATAAACCAACTTTGCTCGCAAACAGGGAAAGTCAATGAATCATCGCATTAGATAGTACTGGTTTGCCTAATTGTTTGTATTTCTAGTCTTTTACCTGTCCTTCGAGTGAGTCAATGTTGCCACGATCATTTCTGGCCGCTAAGACCGCTGCCTCTTCTACGTCTCTGAGCCGCTTCAACTCCCGCTCAAGGTCGGCAACATCCCTGTCCAAGCCGGCATTGGCTGCCTGGAGGCGACCCTGTAGCACGCGCATCTCCTCTGCCTCCTCGGCAATCTCCTCATACTGTTGCAGGAGGCGGGATCGCTCGGTTTCCTTGTCAGCCAGAAGGTCCTCCACCCGCTTCACCTCGGCAATGTACTGCTGGGCGCACGTGCGCAAGTCCTCGCGTTCCTCTGCTGTTGTCTGCAATTCGCGCTGGAGGGCCTGGTTCTCCCGGGACATCGTCGACAGGTCTTCCTATAATCATGTTGTGATTAGTGGATGTCGTAACTTCAGCTACCAAGTCACTAAGCAAACTTAGTATTATAGACTAACACTATATCACATGGCTAGTAGTTTGTTATCATATGAATTACTTTGACTTAAGCTAAGGAAACACATTGTGATTCCACTTCTTATTCCATGAGATACAAATAATAATTACACGTTTTCACAGATCCTTATTACTAAACTCACATGTATTTCTGGTGAAAATTATTCGAGTATTTCGCTTTGATATTTACGCCACTTAATTCTGCATGAATATACATTTTTAATAAGTCGAATTAAAATAAATAAATATTATAATAATAACAGAATCAACATACGTATCCTCATTCTTATTAATATAGCATTCATAACCGCAAGTCAGTCCAAAGAATTATAGCAAGAGCGAGAATACTTAAAATATATAAAATTATTTTTTGAAACGTGAAACTTTCTAGTAGCATTGAAATCTTATATTCTATATTTATCGCCTCATAGTATTGTTAAAATTGTACCAATAAAGCAAACTACAAAAAACTGTATAAAAACTATATATATATATATATAAATGAGTGCAATATTAAATTAAAATGAAGGGGTCGCAAAGAGATTGCATAAAAATAAATATATAGTTATGCACAACTTTCCTTTATTGTTAATGAACTAAACTAGTGCCTAACTATGAGGCGGTTAGATAAAAATAATATGCTAGTAATGTTCCTGACGTTTTCAAATAAATTAATAAAAGGTACAAAACTTGGCGTATTTCAATAAGACACATACTCACTATATTTTCTGTAGAATGATTTCAACTTACACATTCTGTAATACAAATTTATGACTGTAGCTTGTAGATAAAATTCACTTTTTTTTAAATATTGCAATAAATTGAATATTTTGCAACATTCTGTAAGTGCTCTTAATAAAAAATGGAATTAATTTGTTTACAGATGTATTAAAATACACACAACAAACATTATTCATATTTATAATTACGTATAATAAACTTATTTCCTGAACTGATAAAAACTATTCTGGCCACTGCCATGGTGGTGTGTTCTCATGTGATTGAAGGAATGAATACCTGAGCCGTATTCTTCTGTCGACCCAAGGAGTCAATTCGCTTCTTCTCGGACACGAGCTGCTGCTGTAAAGCCTCGATATCTCGGCGAGCGCTACATATCTCTCGCTCCCGAGTCTCTAGGCAACACTCACAGCGTGAAAGTGTTTGTTGGGCAGAGGCCAAGGCCGCCCTAGTCTCACAGATCTCACGATCTCTCTGGCTCACATCTTGCTCTAAGTTTTGAATACGGGAAGTTGAGTCATTGACGGCAGCCTGGAACAGCGAGAACCAGAGAATGATATACGCATTTCTTTATTATCTTTATAATTTACCGTTTTGTGTAATGTTTGATCAATCAATTAATATATATTTAATTTAGCACTCTTCGACAGAAAAAAATTGTAACAGGAAGGCAATAAATTAATTAAATAGATACGTTTTTCATTGATTTCAGATACAATTTAAATTTAAATATATATATACACATAATACATACAATCAGAAAAATAATAAACATTACGACAAAAATAATTATATTTTAAGAACGATTTATGTATTTGATATTTTTTTAAAATAATAATGATATGACTAATGCTATATTTTTAAGTAATATCACTTTTTAGATAATTGACTGATTTATACAGTCATTTCATAATATGTAGAGATGTATTCTCAGAATTTATAATTGTTGAGCTTAATGTTCTGAACTCTTTAAAGTTGATAAACTTGTGTAGTTATGACGATTCGAAGTATCCGTGACTTCAAAACTTCAGTTAGTAAATTAGTAAATAAACGTTAAGGTGCAAGCGGTATATTAATGAATTTACAAAAGGAGTATATATACAAAATAGGTATAGAAATAGACATAACAAAATAAATTGTTTAAATAAAATTGGAAATATATAGAAAAAGCAGTGAACTAAAGAAACAAAAATATGAATAAAGGATAACATAAATAATACAGCCTATAAAGTATTCCCAATAGTGAATAGAGTGAAAGTGGTGGAGAAATTCTGATTATATTAATCTTATTTAAACCGATATTATGCTTTAAGTTAAATATAAAAGTTAAATAATAACACGTAAATATAAATGCCCATTACTTTTCTGTTTTTCAGGAAATGCTTGAACTGATGGAATCGTTTTAAATATATCTGGTTTGAGAAATAGTCAATGTCTGAAAGACGATATCCTGCATTTGGTTGAAAGTCTTCAAAATGAAGATGGTTAAGAAGAGAGCAAGTTGATGAAAAATCGCCGTTCCCAAAGACTATTCTTGATGTATATTATACATACAATAAATTGTTCAGCGTTAACCCCGCGATAAAATACGAAAGTAAAGACTTTAAGGTCAAATTGAGGATTTGGCAAGTTTCAACCTTTAAATAAAATTGTTTGCTATAAATACTATACATTGAAATTTACTGTAGACGCACCAAATGTCATAATGATGTGTCACAAGATTTATCACAAATTAGTAATGTGAAAAGTATAAAAATTGTAGCATGATGCTACTAATCGCACGCAATTAATTAAAAGTAAGCACGCAATAAAGTATTATTCAAAGTTTTTTAATAACATCTATGAATCAGCTTGCTTCCTAAAATTCAATTATAAAAGAATATACAAAATCATAATAAATAAAATTTACAAGCTTTTCATTATTGTACAAGCTTTAAGCACTGCGGTACTAACAAGAAAAACAAGAAATAAAGGACGTATTACAGTAAAGCAAACATCGAGGTATGTACCTCTATGGAAAAGGAGAAGTTACCGAGATAATATATAGATATAGTGGGATCACTAGTACCATTATTTATTTGCCAAAAATAGTAATAGTCATGAAGCAGGGAAAGAGACTACAAGACATAGAGCGGACGCAGGGAGATTTCGGTTGCCGATCTTACTTGCGAGGACTCCTGTAATATCGCTAGATCACGTCTTCGCTGATTCAATTCAAGCTCCACATTATCCACCTTTTGTCTTAAAGAGTTGACACACTTGGTCTGTGCATCACGATCAATACATGCCTCCTTCAATGACTGGCTGGTGTCATCCAGACTATTCTCCAATTGCTGGATTTGAGCCTTGCTGCTGTCTAGTTTGCCCTGGGCGTCAAACACAGACCCTTGTATTATTCAACTGTCTCATTTATATCCTTAAAATTGTTAATGTTTAGATGAAGTTTTAAATATTTTTTAATGAGTTTAAGCTGTTAAATCTGTATCTACACATATCCTACAGATTATATATCTTATAATCTACTTTTAGATCAGAAATTTCGATAGAATAGCATTATGGGGAGACAGAAATAGAATTTTGTTTGTTTTATTAACATTTTGTTGAGTAAAGTATTTTGCATCTACATAAAGACGTATGGTGGTTTCAGTAATGATAATATATAAATTAAAATAATCCAACCAATAAAAAATGTTTAATTACAGCATATTCGGATACCTAATGAAAATACTGAGTCAAAAATCAATAAGATGTTTGAGCAATGATGCCCGTTTTGGTTCACACTATCCTTATTGTTATTGACATATATTTGGTTTGTATTTTAACAAAGACATTTAAATATCACAAACAAGACGCAGCAATAGTTTAAAATACAAAATCTATATTTAGTTTATAATATATTGAATAATCTTGGTAAATTAATAAGATAAAATTAAAAGATGGGAGAAAACATTTATTTACTAAAATATTTTAACATAGAGAAATAACATGATAAAGTTTAACTTTATGTATATATATTTAGAAGAAAATTCATCGAAATTATTAAGTTAAATAAAAAATATTACATACTATACGATATAAACTATTAGTATAGATAATACTTATTAACGATCAGTCTATGAGATAAATATAAATAATAGTGTAACCTACTTTGTGAGGAAAAAACAATAACATTGATAAATATAACGAAAACAATAGCATTTGAATGATATGGATCCTGGTTACGAAAAAGAAATAAACGAATTGAAAG
This sequence comes from Invenusta paracnida, assembly GCA_036023295.1. Lineage (NCBI taxonomy): Eukaryota > Metazoa > Platyhelminthes > Proseriata > Coelogynoporidae > Invenusta > Invenusta paracnida. The sequence continues at coordinate 6,092 of JAYRBW010003764.1, read as the reverse complement.
AGACGAAATCTAAATATGAAAAGTTGTTATCCTCATAAAATATGCTTGGACTACAATTTTCATTCTTCAAAATCGTAGGATTCTAGCTATTTTCAACAACAAAAAATTACGATTTAAAAATACAAGAATCTAAAGTATAATACATCATTATAAGTATATGAGCTAAGTCTGTGAAATAGAAGTTATATCAATACCAGAAGATTAAATAATAAAATATTAAATTTACAAAAATACAGAAAATGAGTGAGACTAAACAAGCAATAATCACATTAATTATAAATTATAAGTGCAAAAACTAAAGGTGAAACTAAGTATATAATAGAATAAAGCTGAATAAGTAATATTGATATTAATAAATCTGTACATGTTGAACTTCTGAAATTAGTACTACTAGATATTTAAGATATCTGGGTCCACAAATAGGATTCATAACAATATGCCAAGCGCTTTATGATAAAACAATAAATAATACTGTGTATGTGATTTAATGGCGTACACTGCCAGATTCCAGCAATTATGCCCTTACGAGTCTTCGAAAAATAAGTAAATCACGAAAAGGATCAACGGATGGAGACAAATGCAACTACTTAAAATTGTAAAATATTTTGCCCAAGAATCAATAAATGTTGGTAAATATTCTTTGTCATGATGGTGATGGCCACTAGCGACAGTCTGGAGTCGTTGAGCTGTCCTTATTCCTCTTCATAACCCGTCTCTCGAGAACTCGGAAATCTGTTTCCATACAAACAAACTGCTGTCTCAACACCAGTAATCGACCCTCGAAGGTGTCCCTTTGATCTCGAGCGGATTGGACGTCTTCCAGGGAAACTGCCAGAAGGCGAGTCAGGGTTCGAATCTCGCGTCTCGCGGAATCGGTACAGTGCTGCCATGGTAGAAGTAACATACGACCCATGAATTTAAACACAATCTATTGTGTGTGGGTCACACAATTGAATAGTGCAGGAATCATGCAGTGCTATGACATAAGAGATTCTTTGTGCAGCCGGAAGCAGTCTCTGGACACAAGCAGAACATCGATGGAACCATAGATCATGCATTATGGAGTATGCGGAGAGAACAAACATGCGTTTTAAATATTCAATTCTGGAAGAATATCTTTAATTATATAAGTCTTAAATATTGCAAAACTGCAATATATATTGACAAGCAAATGTTAGTAGAATTAATGTCAACTTTGGCTCAAAAGTGTACATTAGATAAATAAATAAGTGCTTTGTATATTGGGTCACTTGGAGGTTGACATTAGTTTAAAACAACACAGAGAAATACAAAACAATTAAATGTGCAGTTTATTAAATTTCCGTGCCTATTTATTACTATCTATGTAAACAATTAATAGGTTTTGGAGAAGTGGGGAAAGTGACGCAGACTTCGGATTTCTTAAATTTCAAAGGAAAGAAATTTCTTTGAACGATAATAATCGAATAATATATATATATATGTTTGAAGTTGCTGGGTGAGGTTAGTTGCTGCTGAAGAGATGTCTTCTCTATTTTCAAGCACATGACTAGCAGAAGGATTTAGTAAACTGGGTCAGCTCGGTTTAATTTTCTATTGACAGTGCGTGGTTTCTCTTGGATGTTCTTACTTGGTATCTCTCCTCAGAAGTCATCATTTGAAATGATTGTCGTCGTAATTCGGCATCAGTTTCGACAATTTTCTGTCGTAATTCCGTTAGTTCTGATAAACTGTGGGCCTTTACCTGTACCAGCTGTGTTTTGGCCTCATCTAAAGATGTCCGCATTTGACACAATTCTTTTTGGGAAGAATCTGTGACCAACTGAAGAGAAAGTGATCTTACGCTATATTTTAAATAAGTAAATAAATAAAGAGAATAAGTAATTTCAGTTTCATTTTATGGGGTGAAATTATTTATTGTTTGTATATCGTTGAACATTTTTTGAAACATGTGTATCAAAATATTAGAACAAATTGGAAACGAATCGATACGTTATATACTATACCGATATACAGATATCAAACAATGCCCTCAGTACATAAGTAATATATGTTTAATAAATAATCCTAAACAATAATTTGTAAGTAATGGTAATAAACATACTGACACAATACATTTCAGGTAACAAAAAATACGGGTTAGGTTAGAAGCAAAACAATGCAATGAGAAATAAACCATGTCAATGTATCTTATCACAGTTAGAAGCGTTTTTTTCAAAAGTGTAAGATAATCCACCATACAAAAATAAAAAAGGAAGGTTCTTATATAATTAGTCGATTTAGAGAGTCTGAAGTTAGAGTCTGAATATTTCATGAGACATACACTAAACGTCAGAAAGATGATTTATAGCATCATAATTTAATTGCGTACGTATTATACTGCGATAGCACAGGCGAATTGTTTTGCAGTCTAATTGAGTACTGCGTTATCCAAATGACAATGATAGAAGGAAAGAATGTAACTAATCAATAAATTAAAATTTATAAGAAATCATGTTTTATTGGCTTGCTTACCTATCGATTTTTCATTCACGTCTGTTGTGTTTGGCGTGGAGTGTATAATTTTGTATAATTTATTGTAAAAATTCCATTTTTGAATGTATATGCATAGAATTATGGTATATAGCACCTTGATGTAGTAAACTTGAAGTCCTATTTCAAGCTCCGATTTCCTATGCCCATTACATTATGAAAAGTGGAAAGCTCTGTGGCCACGAACTAAAAACGCAGTAAACATTGTTCAGTATTATTGGTCTAAAATAATAAATAACTTATACGGTTCATTTTTATAGGTCGGTGGCATTGACTAACTTACACAATGTATTTTAATTGGTCTTGAATTATGACTCACACTTTAGCCAGTCATGAATAGTAGCCCTGTCAAAACACGCGGCTATCTATCTGTGACATCCTATCAGTATTAGTTCGCTAAGATAATCAAGTCGATGAAAGTCTGCGCGGAATGTAGGAGTAAACGTACTTGGAGTTTAGTCTTCATCTCATTGGCTCCACGATCTTGGCTGGCACACTGGGTCTCCAGATGACCCACCTTCTGGCGCAGAGAATTGGCTCGAGCTAATAGTTCGTCGCGTTCCTCGCAGGTCTTCCGTGTCACAATGGCCTCCTCGGTCAAGGCGTGCTCCAGCTTGTGCTTTTCCTGGTGAGCAGCTTGCATCTCCGTCTGTATACGGCGCGCATCTACTACTCATTATATCTATCAATTTGTCTATTATATATACTTTTACTTATTCAATCCTTACCAATTAAACATTTTATTTTCTAGTCAGAGTTTTAAGGTCTTTGAAGACAAAAATGTAACACTTATTTCGGTGCGATTTCTTACAAAACGAAATCATAAATAGAATTACTGAAACATATAAAGACGATAAATGGTGTCTTCTATGTCGTATTTTATTTGCGATTGCTTAAAATATTGACTAAATATCAATAAAAAATGTTGATTATAAAAGAAACTTTCCAAACATTATTTTCAATAGTTATTTTGATATACACAGTATTGTGTTTTATAAAAGTACGATGAATGTTGAATGCTGCAAAGACCTAGCAAAGTCGAAACAGTGCTGTCTATATAACTCTCTTTATATGAGTAGAAATGCACAATAGTATGAAATCCACGAAGAATAAATTTATGTTTTTTAAGAATTAATAACTATAACTAAGTCATTTATTTAGTAATAATGTTTTTATATTAAATTTGTAATATTATTTATTTTATATTTACTTTGGTGGCTAATTTAGTCATTTTTCTCATTGGCACTCGGGACTCATTTTGGATATATAATTGTGTAAAGATTAAATAATCAAAGGGAATTATAATGGTTACACAAATGAAGGACACTGAGGGGTAACATGCAGTTATAGCAGACTATTACTAGGCATACAGAACATGCTTTTAGTGCGTCTACAACATCCGAAATCAAATTTGATTAAAATATGCATAATGTGTGAAAAAGCCAGGAACATACTACAAAGCGTGAAGTATAAAATATGCGCATAATACTTCCACTAAATAAATGAATTGCCTTGAATTTCAATACGCATACAAATTTTATTTAAAAATGTTTCTTTTTAGTAGGAAATATAATAAGTCGGTTATAGTATAATATATAAAACAAGAGGTTGTTTCTGGTAAAATAGTATATTCAGGACAATTGTTTCGATGCAAACAGCAAACCTGTGAAATTGACATTATTATACGACCCCTAAGACGGAATTTAAACTAAATACAATATTAAAAGAATAATATTAGAATAGTTTTCAAGAATATTTTACTTGATAAATTGCTTCGAAATTCTATTTTATATACTTGTGTATAATATAAGATTCGCAAAAAAACAGAATTTGGATATTTGAAAAATATATGTATAATTTCAAATATAACAAATTACAGTTTTTAATTTACAAAAATAGAACAGTCTATTAAAATTACACTCGTTAAAGATAGTTCTTCCTTCTGAATAATGCTTTGTAAGTCGGCATTAAGTTTTGGCTTTTCTCGAAAGAACTTTCATTCAGAGAAATTAATGTATTTGTTAACTTTTCTACAAATTCCTTGACTTCCCTTTTAATCGGTAAAATCATCACCTCTGGGATACATTTCGTGGTTTCTGAATACATATCTATTAAGCAGTTTTGTGTCTGGCGAATATGAGAGTTGTCATAAATGTTGAAGGCAATTCCTTTGAATCCATTGGTCAACAAGCAAGCCATGGCATGTGTGATCTGGCACTGTTATGCATGCCCTTAAGGGGAGATTTTGAGCTCATGAAGTTGACCAAAATATGTAATCATTTTCTTACAAAAATTCTATATATCGTACTGCATCAATAGAAGAAACTGAAATTGATTATTTTAAAATGTGATCCTCCGTGAAAATTACAAGTCATTATCAACAAGCACTTATTTTCAGATATAGTTCTTTTTGTTATTTGTGAACGATCACCAGCGTTATCTTATACCCAGACATTTTGCTGTGATTTACGACGAACATCCAAGCTAAGAAATACCTATTCTCATCTGTTACCGCCAAACGTTTGGTCACACGTCTTAAAGAATTCAAAATTGATCTTGCAATTTCAACATGAGTGCGTTTGGTTTTTTTCAGTAAAAATATGTAAAACCCAGCGTCTATACCGGCACTTTTTATGTAGACTGATACTCAAAATTCATTGAACACTACGCGCAGAAATACCAATTAAGCTCTCAATGTAAGCACAGCTTGCAGAAATGCATTCATATGTTATTAAATATAGTTTATATAGGTATGTAATTCCTTAATCAGTCTGTGCTTTGATTTCGTCGATTCATATAAATTCAATTTTTTTTTCGATTTTGAAACGCCGGTTTTAGGCGACCACGATATATATCTGAAATTTTCTAATAAAGTCCCTTGATTAATTATAAATTTTAAACTACTTATGTATTTTTGTCATTTATAGCACTAGATTTATAAAAGTATTCGATTTAAACAAAATTAATAGATGCAACTAACGTTAGCGCATAATTTAAATTGTATTTCAATATTTACTGCGCTCACAATACAATTCACATCTTGACATTCAATTTAATTTCGTTATCGTTGATTTCTATCAGCAACTGGTTTGTATATATATTGCAAATAGAAAAATAACAACGAATAAGAAAAGTGTAGATATATATTAATAAAATTGTGCTGATAATAAACAATAAACATCATTCTCCGAGAATGAAATCAAGTCATTACTTGTTTTCTTATAGTTTGATTTGATGGCAGTCATTTATGGCGGACCAAAGGGTTCAATCACGTATATCTCACTTATGTGATAAATATCTCACTTATGTGATAAATAGCTCACTTATTTAATAAATAACTCACTTATGTGATAAATAACTCACTTATGTGATAAATATCTCACTTATGTGATAAATAACTCACATATGTGATAAATAGCTCACTTATTTAATAAATAACTCACTTATGTGATAAATAACTCACTTATGTGATAAATATCTCACTTATGTGATAAATAACTCACATATGTGATAAATAGCTCACTTATTTAATAAATAACTCACTTATGTGATAAATAACTCACTTATGTGATAAATATCTC
>JAYRBW010003753.1:0-13832 GCA_036023295.1 Invenusta paracnida | reverse complement strand
TTTATCATATATTGCCGTTTATATCATATATTTATTATATATTGGCGTTTATATCATATATTTATTATATATTGGCGTTTATATCATATATTTATTATATATTGCCGTTTATATTATATATTTATCATATATTGCCGTTTATATTATTTATTTAATATATATATTGCCGTTTATACATATTATACACTTTAACATTTTACTTCCCCTTTACTAGAATATTTCATAATGTAATGCAATTTTTAGAAAGTTATATTTTGCAAGAATTATATTTTAAGTAAGATGAGACTAGCATATGTATATTTATGAATTATAAATGTTAATGACTGGCCATATAAATTCTGAAATTGTTTAAAGTAGAAATAGTAAAATAGTTTTCAACTGCAGCAGAAAATACTTCCTATTTCTTTCTTCAATTCAATATTTAATTTTTTCAAGTCTATTAACGCATTAGATGACACTTTTCGAACTATTTGTATTTATTATTAGTCATATAAAATATATTCGTACCATACAAATTACAGTTATTCTTGACAGTAATACAAAACATATAAGAAGTAATTGAAATATATGCATATTTATTTTATTTGGATTTTAGAAAATTATTTGTTTTATGTTATTTATGTATCCTGATTGCATGTATAGATTCCTGAAAGTATTTATATTCTATTACAAATAGAATACATGATATCTCAATATAACTAAATATATTTTAATTGTATGACTCTAGTTTTTGTTTAAAGAGCAAGTTACGTAGAAGTGTACCTTTCAGTTTGATATTTTATATAAAACTGAAATATTTTCTGAAATAAGTTTTTAAATGTTATCCTTATAATGTACTTTAAGGAGCGGTTTTTAATAAGAAATTAATGTTTTGCTATTTATCTCGGCTTCAGTATTTCTTTAGAAAATATGAACTTCAATTTCGTGAACAAATAATTAATCCAATTTAACGCATTAATTTAGTTATTGATGAATTATAAAAGACTTAATACAAATAAGTGAACTCATCTAAATCCACTTCTCCCAATGCCGCAGCAAATGATTAAATCAAGTTAAAACTTTCCAAATTGCCTATTTAAGGCTTTTCACTGATTTTGATGGATGCGTTTTGAGATATTCTAAATATCATTTTATAATTGCGTTGTGTTTTTTATTTATAAAAGTCAAAAGATGAAAGTCATTTTTAGAAAAGTTTATGAATAAAATTCCTGAGCGAAAGGCACTAAGTAATTTATTTCTCAGTTTTATTATTTTTTTAGGGAAGAGATTCAAGATTGTTTTTTCACTATTTAGAATATTCAATTTAATTTATAATGAATAAGTTTATACCATTTGTATCATAACAATTTTTAAGATAATTAAAAAGTAATTTAGTTTTATGTTTTGTAACAATTTTTACTATTTTTTTATGTATCAATTCCATATATTTTTCAATAAATTTGTGGCTTTTCAAATAGTTGTTTCCTCTGACTTAACATTTTTTAGTAAAATATTGATTTGAAATGAAATATTCTAAAAAACAAACATAATTTTGCTTATCTGATTTACAAAGGCGATGTGTATCTACTATTCCAACTCAAAATAAGGGCAGTATTGTAACTGAATAAATAACATTAGTATACATTTTAAACATTATTCTAATCTTTAAGTAATTACAGTTGACATATAAGTAAGACTAACTTTTTAACGTTCAGGATAATGTATAAATTTCGTTTAAATTTTCTTTTTTTGTGCAGCTTCTTGTCTTTACTTCTGTCGTACACAATTAACAAATAACCTACACACTAATTTGTTTAATAACATTTAATGACATTTTAGCTTTAAATTTTGATGAGTATCTTAGTTTTAAAAATATTTCTGATGAGTTTTTCGTTAATTTTAAATTCAAATTTGACAAATATTGCTATTCATTTTGAAATTATGTTTTTTAAATGTCTTAAACAAATTGTAGACATTACTTTGAATTTAAATCTTCTTACCAAAGTTAAAAATCCTTACTATTCTAACTAAATATTTTTAATAATTAAAAAATAAATAAAAATAAATAACTTGCATTAAAATTATATTTAAGGAACTTTGGAAATACGTGGTCTTGAAAATCTTTCAAAATTGATATCAGCTTCTCTTAATAAACTCTGGGTAAAATCACTTTTAATTATAACTGCAAAACATGTTTGAATCATGTGTTGTATGTTTATATTTTCAAAGCTACATTTAATCTTGAAGACATATTTTATGCTTTCCAGTACAGATTGCTACACAAGTCTATATATTATCTTTATACCAGCTTGATTCATCTATGTACCTGCAATATTCTAGTATCTGGCTCGTTTTAAATTTAGTTTGTAAATTTTTCACAATTTAAAGTAATTAATTTTAGTATTTTCTTTCAATTTTAATACTTGGACATATAATTTCTCAATGAATTTATTTAATTGGTAATTATTTTTGAAAATGAATACCTTACTATTAATTAATAATACTACGTATAATAGAATATAAAGCATACGCAAACATAGAATATCATACTAAAAAAATGTTATAAAATTTTTTCTCTATTAAAAATTTAATTTTCTTACTAGATATATAGCTTTTAGTTTACAAACAATTCTAAATATAAATTGTTTGCATGCTATACAAAAATATAAATATATAACCGTTATAGTTGAGTAATATAGTATACATTTGTATATGTACATGAATATATTTTCATACTCCGAATAAAAGGTTACATATAGAGGTTATTCAATCGTCACACATGTATATTCTAAAACACGCGAGGCATAGGAAACATACCTTTCTATTTACAATAGTAGACTTCTTTGAAAAACATTTTATCTAGTTTTCATTGGCAACTGTATTCTAGAGTTACGCAGCATGTCGCTTTTTAATTTCCTTAAAATGCGCTTCAAGATTACCTCGTATGTATGTAGACGCGCAGTTGATAGTACATTGCTAAAACTAATTAATTTCTAAAAACATCTTTTCATGATATAGCATTAATAGTCACCTAGTTCCTTGTTGCTATTCTTCATATTTAATAATTATCACTTGTTCTGATTAATACATTTCCATTATAGATTTTTTATTATATTAAAAAAATGATATAATAAGTCTGCACAAATAAATATGCCTATAAATCAACTAAAAACATACAGAATAAAATATTGAAAACTTTATATGTCTTTATTTTTTATTTATATTTAAAAAATGATTACTTTTTAAATTAATGTAATTCATGATACACCTACATAAATTTTTATATACATGTAATATACTAATAATGTTACGTATATTTAATTAGATTTAAATAATACAATCAGTAAAATAATGTTATTGTTTATGTTAAACACATTATGAACGTATAACAAGTGAATATAACATATCATCAAGGTATGTGTATTGTGGATTTTTACAATTATTCGTAAATATTAATTAGTTTTTTAAAATTATTATTAAATAATATCTGTAGTATATATTGGGAACTGTGATTCGCTTGATTATATAAACATCAATAAAATTGCCTTATTGTTTATATCTTCATAATAAATAAATATACCCGTGCTAACTACCGAAAGGGATTCACAGGATGAGTACCACTCAATTATAATAACATTCGTCTACAAAGAAGAAATAAATATATCGATGTTGTTTGAAGTGTTCTAATATGATTTCTTCGAGTTCATTTTCTACTACAACTAGATTTGTCCATTTTACACAATATGTGTGATTGTCACGTCATGTTCTCAATTCTTTTAATGAAAATATTCTGCAAAGTTATGTATATTTTTCTTAATTTCTGGCGAATGAATTAAGATAAGGAACTTGTTTTATTATGTTAAATAAAAATAAAACAAACCATAGTTGCTTTAATCATGCGTTACTATATTCCAAATTTATGGGTGTGGTTTATAGACAATACTTAAATTTAATGAAGAAATGTAATATTGATATGAATATTCAGCAATTTTTCACATGTACCGACTAAAAAAGCTATGTTTGAATTGTTAGTTACTTTTAGTTGCATATATTGTAAAACAGACACATTAAATAAATTATAAACAAAATAAATATTATTACAAACAATCATTCGGGAGATAAATAATATTACTTTTCTCCCGAATGATCGTTTTAATATTATGTAAAATGAAAATATCTTGTTTATTTATTTTAAATTTCCCCTAATTTATTGCGTTGAAAGTGGTATTTCTACTCTTTGAAACAAAATATGCCTTAATTATATTTATCTACTTTTTATTTTAGTTTCAAATGTAAATAAATAAAATTAAAATTCTGTAAATTATATTATTATTTACGTCAAATATTACTATGAAAAAGAAATAAATAATATTCATTATTATTACGTTTAATTATTTTTATTTTTATTTTTATTTTAATTAATACAAATATAAATATTTAGTAAAACGATTTAAAAAAATAGTTTTATACATTTATAATTAAGAGTAAACAAGTATTTCAACATTATGTGTTAAAATTTTATTAAAAATATTATCTATACTTTTAAAAGATGAAAATTATACAATAGTAATTCTCTTGTAAATATGTGTTACATACATATATATTATATATTATATATGTATATTTATATGACGCAAAATGTGTATTAATGAAATTATTTAGTTATGTACATTTATCAGAGGGGAGGGGGAGAAGGGGGGTGGTGGTGGTTGTACTTTAAGAAACATTTTGATTATACAAATATAAATATAAACACCGGATAATTGCTCTTACCAGCGTCGTAAATACTTTGCTAACAACAGGAAATAGCAATCGAAAGTGGAATGAAATGCTAGACATATATATATTTAACTTCGACATTTACTTCCGTGGGTAGAACCATTTTTTAAGTATCGTTTAATATGAAATGTACCTAGTGCCTATATGTACATTGATGAAGCATAATATCAAATTAAAATATTTTGATCAGATTACCAAATGTGTCTACTAACAAATGCTTATATTTCTTATTAGTTAATTAATACTTATTCCATATTTTGTGGAGAGTTGCATGTCGTGCACATACATTGGTGCGGAGTCGGGGCATTGTGCTACGAAGATATTTTAAACTGCTTTAGTAAATTAATTTTCTGTATCTCGCTTCATTAAGAAAATTAAAAAAATTATAGTTTAAATTTTCCACATTTTCCACATTTTGGTTCCGTATGCAATTCAAGGAAGTGTAACTAATGTTCTTACTATTGTAAGACTTTATAGTTTTGGCAAGAAAAGGAAGACATGACAATTCAGTTGAACAGTTTTTAATAGAGCAACGCAGTTTGTTCTACAAATTAAAGTTTTATAGCGTGGCATTCGCTCAATGAACAACAGGTTAGCCACTTACAAGACAACACCTTATTGTATCCTTATGGAGAACTGCAACTAAGGAGGCAGAAATAATTTTTGGAATTCTAGTTAAGCATTTGTAATTTAAATATACTCAAATAATTTATACTCTTAAAATAAATACTCAATGCAAATACTTTATTGAAATCATAGTATAACATCCATTTTGTTGTAATTTTTAAATAAAAGGTATACAATTTTAAATTGTATGAATTAAAAGACTATTCTAATGATCACAATAAAACACTTGATTTATGATATTAAACTGCGTTTGTCATATTTTAATAGTTATTTGATAGAATTCTTTTAAACATAATGCCTTGTTTTTTCCAAGATTTATTAAGAAAAGTAGAATATTTTGAATCGAATTTTTTTACATGTATTAAATATTTTAAACGCTCTCATCTTCACACTTAGCTCCATACTCAGCCTTATACTTTGTTCCGACCTTATCTCAAGAACTATTTGGCATAAAAATGGTGAAACAGATTTACATGAAGCTAATAGCATTCTAAGATGACGATTTTTTTCTAATTTCAATTTGCTTACTTCATTCTTGAGTTATGGTGAAATTAATTTTACGATATAAAAAGTCTCTTCATACTCAGCGCCAAATTTATATCAATAACTATAAGGCGTACAGGGTCGCGTAATACATTAAATTAAAGCTAATCCAATTCTAAGATGACGACTTTTTCAAATTTCCATTTTAATACTTTCTTCTTGAGTTATGACGCAATGAGTACGGAACTCTGTGTGGAGATGGGCTTTTTATATAGTAAAATTAATTTTGCCATAACTCAAGAACAAAGTAAGGAAATTTAAATAGGAAAAATTCTTTATCTTAGAATTTTAATAACTTCATTTTAAGCTATTTCACAACTTTTTAGGCCAAATAGTTCTCGAGATATGGAGCTGAGTGTGGAGACAAGTTTAACTCATATCAAGTTTTGTTATTATAGCACCATAGAGTTTAGACTCTTATTGATTTTGTATGCAGTTTTATATTATTCGTCTAACCAAACGTTTTGACGATTTGTTTCTAAAATTCACATCAATTAAATCGTTTATGCAGTAAAAAAGTTTTAGATACACAGATATATATATATATGTATATCTATCATCTATCTGCCTGAGTTGTATTACAGACAACTTAGGTATGTTAGAGTTATATGAATATGTATATTTTGCTCTTAAAATAAATTTAATAAAAATATTTAACACTACTTCTAGTCTACCCATGTACATCAAATTCATTAAAATGAAACGATTTTATATTGATAAAACTGAACAACGCAATGCAAATGAAATAAATAACAGTCAAAACTCTATGTATAATTACTGTATGATTAGTACTATATTAAAGTTAAATATAAATTTTCAAAATAAAACATAGAACTGATACACGTAAAAAGGACAAACATTTATTTACAGAAAACGGATATTTAATTAGAAAAATACTGAAAAAATGTTAAATGAAACTGAAATCAATTCACAAAAATTATATTTAGACTTACACGACACCTTCATATGCAGCCTACCTATCATTAGTTAATGTATAACGCTTACGGATAAATAATTTCTTATTTTTTTAAATATTTTCTAGGATTGTTTTTGCAATATTTTATTACTCAAAGCAAAATTTGTTTTGTATCTCTAAAATATCGTTCATTTTAGAAAAAATCAGAAATTTATCATTTTGAAGAGTATACATATACCACTTAAAATATTTGTAATTCCATAAAATATAGCCCTTCTAAGCACAGTTTACTCTAATTTTGACACATTTATTTCAGATTCTGACAGGTTTGGAGTTAGAACATTTTTTATTTATTGATAGTTAATGTAAAGACATATATTGTTATTTTAAATCAAATCAAATCAAATCTATACTCATAATTATTTCATTTTCTCAATAAAAGTAGTTCTATATATATAATAAGATCTAGTTATAAAAATAATAATAAATTTATATGTATGCTATTAGATTCAGTTTATATACATACCAATTTTTAAATTAGATAAAATATATGGAATATATTCGTCTAAAAGTTCTAAAAGAATGAGCAGCAACGCATTGTAAAAATTAAAAATGTTTTCAATTTACCTACTTGCAGTAAATGCCTTTAAAATATATCTTACAATTTATGAGTTCACGGGTTAGCCTTAAATATTCTTTGAAAGTTATTAAAAATGTTATTTTTTATTATGACGTTACAATACAATGTAAATCATTAACAAATAATTAGTAACGTTTTAAAATAAAATTATACTAGAACATTTTAGTATCCTTTCCGATAATTTAAAATTACAGTTTGCAAATTACAGCTTTGATCCAACCTCTTTCCATTTGGCCGTACTATCAACTATTATTATCTTTCATATGATATGTATTCAAAAAACCACCACTATATCATCATATTATGGAGGATTCTTTATAATTAAAATCTCCTTAACATTTAGATCAGTGCAAACGTACAATTTGTGGAGCATGATTATAGTTCAATTAAATTGTCTAGTTAGTGTATCATCGGTATCAGCTTGTCTCAGGGTCAATGGATACGGATTCGGACGCAAAGTATAATTATCCATTTCTCGAACTTTAAACAAATAAAAATCTATTATTCAGCCTACTTTTTGCACAGAGGTAATCATACTTGTCTGTTATTTCCTCGTAAAAATCATTGTTTTATTTTAGAAGGAGAAATAATTTATTCGAGATATTTTCTACCTTTAATAAAACATTATGAGTATATCATTATTTGTGGGAAGATATTGTTGTCAAAAGAGTAAGCAGATGAAATACAATGTTCGTTTTTATACTTTAAGACGACACAGGAATGCGTTTATCTTAGTATAGAGATAATTATCTTCCCTAAATAAAAAATAGAAATAGCGCAAACATTCTATGAATTATATTTATATAATTAAGTATTATATATACAATTTAACGGACACACACCTAGGTATATATACCTATATGCGTATAAAAGTAAGAAATATTGATTCTATAAGCAATATTTTTAAAATAAACGTTTATTTTCGTTTAAATACATTGATTCTAAACAATTTACGATATTAAGAAACTATTTGGCTTAAAATATCCCATTAATATACATTAATAATGTCATACAAATTATTGAAATTACGGAGTTGATATTACCAAGTGCGTAGAAAGACCTGTTACGCTCTCTGTACAGGGTAAAAATGAACATTTTTATTCTTGATTTTTATACTCAAATTTAAGGTGATCTAAACAAACTGTCTAAGCAAACTAAAGATGACTATTCAATAACAATTGTTTGATATAATATATATCTTATATACTAGAATAACCATGATTTGTGCCTTCATTTATGACTCTACAGTATAGTAAAGATGGCTAATATTATCACTAGATAAGGCCCTATCTGTAATCTAATCTCTATTAATTATACATTAACATATTATGTATATTGATTCGGATAGTAAATATAAAAATTGATTTGATATCCAGAAGTATAAAAGAATACTTATTTCAACTCGGAATTAATAAAATTGGAAAGAACACAAAAATACATCAAACCAAAAGATAACGGAATATTTACACATAAGTAAATGTTTTGTGATGGTTAAAATTGTAAATTCTATATGTACAAAATTCTAATATGGAAACATCATCAGTGCATCTTGTTTTGTTTATATAAATTATGTTATTAAATAATAATAACCGATATTTTTAGAGTATTCCCTAGAGTTAGATTTCCTTAAAAACTGTAATAAAAAGCTATTATTTTAAAATAGAAAAAATTTTCATTGTAAAATAGAAAAGTAAACATTACTTAAAATGTCGAAATGTGAAGCAAAAATTTATATTTATATTAATAGGTAAATATATTTAGACGACTAGCAAAAGCTAACTGAACAGTACAACTACAATAATATGATTAACTTCTTAAACGTGACTTTTATATATTTTATACATATAAAAATGACAGTATATATAATATTTACTATACTACACCTCACTATATGCTATAATATATATTTATGCACAATAGAAATGACATTATAATAATGCTGCTTCTCTCATAAGTAATATTATTGTAATTTTGCTTCATAATTAAGACTACTTCATCTATTAATCTAAATGAATCAAGTGTATTTATCGCCATCGAACCTGATTAACATTTGATGATCAAAATCGATAGATTCGTATTGCTTAAATTCAGTAAATTTTCATTTATGTCTTGCAATAATAAATTTTAATATAATATTTAATTTATGGCATTTCTATCGTTGTTCTAAAAAATCCATTTTTTACAATACTATGTTTTTATATTCTAAGACAAATAAATTATTGATTAAATATATTGCAAACATAATAATATTATTTTTGTCTACAAACAACGAGATAAATGAAATGAAAACTTTGATTTTGCTCAGTAGTGTAGGTATCATGCCTACTTATACAGCAATTATATAATATCACAGATAAATTGATTATTGGTATATTTGTCAACGATTTAATGTATACAGTTATTTAACATAGAAAAATAATAATAATTTAAAGTTTATGATATTTGAGAAAGAGTGAATAGTTTTACCTTATTTGGGCTGAAGAAATTAGATTACATTTATAAGTAAATACAGATAAATACTTAAATATTACAACTCGAAGAAATACGTAAAAATGTAAGAATGATCAATAAATATGTATTAAGTAGCGAATGAATTGATAATAAATATATTCATTTTTAATATATTTTATGCACAAATCATTTAGATCCAAAAGGAATATGAACTTCCTCAACACAATAGCTAGTTATTATACCCTACAACTCGTGCATCTATAAGGAGAATTATTTGATGCGACTGTAAGACATAAATATCTGTCACTAGTGCCTTAACATATATGCATGTATATTGTGGAATTATTTAATAATTTATTAGGATAGTATCTATAGGCTGTGAGTGTCTCCCACATAAGGCTGAGATCAATAATAATTAACACAATGCTCAAATATGTTAAATATAGAGCATTTAGTTTTTGGCAGATGCATGCATGCTCTATGTAATATATTATGCCGATCATATAAGTTGTCCTCATTGAAACTGAACGCAATATGTCCAGTGCAAAATATATTATAATTCGTCAAATGATCTGTTCTATTATAAAAATTATATCGTAAATACTTTTAAGGGTACTTTTTGTAATAATTATACCTGAATTTCGTATTTTGGATAAATATTTTGGATATCCGTATAATTTCTTTTAAAAATATATAAAAGTAGATAAAATACTGAAAAAAATAGCCATGTATCTTTAATAAAAATTATTATTATCAACTCATTTCATCGTACTTACTCGTAAAAATAAATACATTTACTTGTGTATTTATTGTGTAACGAATTTTAACGATTACTCAAAATACTCAAAATTGAATTCATTTACATATTGATAAAAAATCATCATTGCAATAAGTATATATTATTCAAATATAACTATGAATATTTCTTTAAAAATTGTATTAAAGTTTTTCCGTAAACATTTTAACTCATAATTCTATAATTTGTAAAGAATAATTATATGATTACATGCAAATGTAAAGTGTCATTAATACATTTTCTGGTTATATGTGTAATTTTGTAGTAACCATTTTTATGTCTAAATTGAGAATATTATTCAAAATTTCTTATACATATAGACTACTAATATATATTATGTAAATGGAATCCTAAATAATATTTTACTTTGGAAAAAAATAGTTATATATAGTTATATTTAAATAAATATATTTCGATACAATAAAAAAGAACATCAACATAGAATACATTGAATATATATTTTTAACATATCTGCATGTATATCGTGGAATTATTTAATAATTTATTAGGATAGTTTCTATAGGCTGTGAGTGTCTTCCACAAGGCTGAGATCAATAATAATTAACACAATGCTCGAATATGTTAAATAGAGCATTTAGTTTTTGGCAGATGCATGCTATATTATGCCGATCATATAAGTTCTCCTCTTTGAAACTGAATGCAATATGTTCAGTGTAAAATATATTATGCTTCGTCAAATTATCTGTTCTATTAAAAAAATTATATCGTATATATGATAATGTGTAAAGGGAACTAAGGGATTGTATACATGACGAATTATATTTATGAATAAAGTCACGTTACTGGTTTCCTCAATTTGACAACAAATTTACAATATATTGATGTCTAATGCTGTCACTTAACATTACTTAAGAAAATTATTAGATAAGACTTTAATCTGTAATTGAAATTGATGAACTATTTCCACTTTATTGTATACAATTTTATATATATTTTTCAATGAATACATATAATTATAATTCGTAACATATTTTTTTGTAAGTCTTGGTAGTATATGCAATTGAGAGTAATTAAGTATGAATTAAATGCTTAAGTAAAGAAAATGCTCATGAAGAATCATAATTTAATATACTACTATTAAATATACATATTAAAAAGTAAAAATCAACGGAATATAATTACTATAAATGTTGTAAATTAAATTATTCGATTTACCCATTCTGATGTTTACGAGATTTAGGTTTATATTATATATTAGACGATGCGATAGGACAATCCAAGAACAAGAGCGTCAACAATAAAAGCTTCAACAATATTATTAACTCTACTAATTAATGCTATGGAAGATAAATCTATCTTCCACCGTTAATAAATCAGGCTAGAGTGCGTGGTAAAAACACTTTTTTATATCAACGTAATCGCTAACATAAGAAACAAAACGCACCTAAGTTGAACTTTAAAAAAATTCTAAATATCTTTTTGAAATGGGTCAATTTTGAGTAAAAATATTTCTTCGTCTTATTATTATTATTGTATATATATATATATATACATATATACAATAATATATATACAATAATAATAATAAAAGGAAGAAATATTACAATAATATATTAAATAATTTTTTTATGAGGTTTATTAATTGATTGTTTCGGAAGCTATATTTGTAACAGCAAGTACCTATTCTTACAATTAAATCTTTGCGCCTTTTTTATATCTATTTTTTCAATGGCTGTAATATATATCATCAAAATAATATGTACTATTTTTTGCTTTCGAAGAGTTCGTTACTTGACTCTCATTTTTGCTTTGATTTAATATTTAGTTTCAATATTTTATCAAAAACTTTATATAATGAATAACGTAAAATTACGCAAAAATATCAGTTTATGATAAATGGAATAAATATTTATAATACATAGCTTTTTAACGTCTAAAAAAATGTATAATATACAATGATAAAATACAGTTTAATAAACGATTTACAATATCATGCGTAGGAAAACTGTGTTATACTGTGATAATGTGATGTACTATATAATTATATTTTATGCGTGTCAGATACTGTCATATTCATTATATATAATAATATTTTAATTATATATATATAATTTTACATTATACGTTATTATATTTTTAAATTATATGTTTAAAGTTGTATGTCTAAGAAATATGCGGCACTATAAGTGAATCAAAAGAAAATAATCAATTAAAAGTAACGGAACATATGTCAATCATTACACATTCGTGACAAATGGAGAGAAACACAATGACTAAATTTAAAATGTTAATTCTTTAAACTTTGTTTACAAGTAACTTACAACTTTTAGATACTTTTAGTATTTATCAAATACTGTTTGACGATCTTGAAATTTCATAAATCCACTTATTATTGCGAGTGTAAGCATATCGATTAAATCTTTGATTGATATTAAAACAGAGGAAAACGTATTTATTTGCTCAATGAGAGTATTCAATCAACTTGACTTTGGTAGGAAGGGATTTCACATAACTAACGCGTATGAAATGCGATTTTCCCACCGATATGGCACAGACAAAAAAAAACATAAAGTTGTTATCGATTTACGAAAAAACAGTTACATTAATTTAACGCCTGAATAACATATTAGATACGGGAATTTAATTGTTGACAATATATTGACACAAAGCAGATAGAAAGTTTTGCTACTTTTTGAAATATTTTATATTACTCATTGAGCTTTTATTTTAAAAAAATCAGCAAATCAGTAAATAACTACTTGTAAAAAAATGGTATGTGCTTTTTGAGTAAATAAAGATTATTTCAATAAGATTAATCAATTTTAATAACTATCAATTGTGTATATACATACAGTTAAATTATATTCTATATAAGTAATTTGTTTTAAATCAAAATATAAATTCTATAAAATGTCAAAACTCTAAAAATGTTTGAATAAATAATAGCCAAACAAATAGAGTTTAAAATAGTTTGTTTTTATTTTAAAATACATTTAAAATTTAGCCAATGCAATTTTGGGTAGAATATTTTATTACCTGAAAATGTATCAAATCGAACCATATTTTTCAATATCTAGACCTATGGCAATAGGTCGTTAGCTAGTAAAGCTAAGCGAACTATGTAGTAGGTAATATAGGAT